>JAJGRW010001110.1:458074-503079 GCA_025461045.1 Carex parvula
GTGGCACTTTAAAGAGAGAACAGTTTGGGTCTGATGGATTTAGGGACCGTCCGATTCATTTAAGATTCGTGTGCACGATTTTAAGGCCGATTTGAAAATTGCAGACGCGAATCTTAAAACAGATCGCACAGTCATTGAACCCATCGAACTCAATTTGAGTCTGATGGGCATCGGACCCAAATTGGTTTCCTTTAAAGAAGCCAGCAATTTCCGTTGTGTAATGATTGAGGGGGAAGATAAAATAGTGAAGGACCACAAAATGGCAAATCAGGAAAGACAAACTTATGGTATTTATCTTTGAGTGAAGCTACGGTGCTATGCATAGCATGGATTGGTCCGTGCTACAGCTCAATTTTTTAGTTTTCAAAATCCTATCGGTCGATCCAAACCGTTCAACATGATTATAAAATGAATATGTACTTGCAAACCAAATTTTACATTTTTTCGAATTTTTATACTATTTTTTAGATAAGTAGAAAATCACTGTTTTTGGATGGTCCAGAATTTTCAAATCAAGTGATTTCTACCTATCTAAAAAAATAGTAAAAATGTAAAATTTGGTTTGAAAGTACATATTTATTTTAGAATTATGTTGAACGGTTCGGATCGACCGTTAGGATTTTAAAAACTCAAATATTGAGCCGTAGCATGGACCAAACCGTGTTATGCATAGTACCGTAGCCTCACTCTTTATCTTTTGTTGGACACACTCACATTCTTTTTATTCGCTCAGATGCAAACTGTTATGAATTCGGATCCCCAACTAAAGTAACTCAAAGTTTGAGTTGGATCACGATGATTGATTAGAATATGCACGAATATTAACCCGGTTTAAATTGACCCGGATTTTGATCTCGGACTGAATTTATCCGGATTTTGATCAGATTGTCCGAATCCAAACTCGAATTTTGAGTTACATTAGGAGAACAAACTAGAAGTGTCAATGGATACAATACGAGCTGGATTGAGACATTTTCATACCCATACCCACATAAAATTAGCCTATCCATACTCTTTATCTTTACTTATTAAATATTAACTTATCTATATTCTACCCTTACTTATTGTCTTTAGACAATAGATAACAAAGCGAACAATGATAATTATTAAATAAATTTATACATATATAATTTAATTCAAAAATGTAACAAATAAATAAATATAGAGAGAGAGAGAGTAGAACTAAGGTGTTCTTAAGCTCACCAAGTTCCTTTATGAGCTTAACTTAAAAATCTATCGGATTGACTTCAAACGACACATTCAAACCGTTGAAACCATTCTACTTCACGAGTGATGCATTTACATGTCAAATTTATAATTTTTCGAACTAGTTTAGTATAAAGTCAAACTGTGTTAAGCTCACAAAGGGGCTTGGTGAGCTTAAGAACACCTTAGTTCTACTATATATATATATATAATCTGGCTAATATGCTACATGTAGCATAGAGGGCCTCCGTGCAAAACGGCTCAATATTTGAGTTTTCAAAATCCTAATGGTCGATCCGAACGGTTCAACATGATCTCCATATGAATATGTACTTGCAAACCAAATTTTACATTTTTTAGAACTTTTTTTAGATAGGTAGAAAATCACTTGATCTGAAAATTCTATACCATTCAGATCAAGTGATTTTCTACCCATCTAAAAAAATAGTAAAAAAATTCTAAAAAATGTAAAATTTGGTTTGCAAGTACATATTCATATGGAGATCATGTTGAACAGTTCGGATCGACCGTTAGGATTTTGAAAACTCAAATATTGAGCCATTGCACGGAGGCCCTCTATGCTACATATAGCACCGTAGCCAACTCCTATATATATATATATATGTAGAGAGAGAGAGAGAGAGATGGGCTATGGTAAGTTGCGAAGTAAGGATCTTGTTTTACTTCACGCTCATATCTCCATTTTGAAAGACCAAACAGTCGATCTGAACCGCTCAACAAGATATCCATATTGAAATGTGCTTGAAGACCAAATTTTACATTTTTTGGAAATTTTTTACTATTTTTTTAAAATATTTCAAAATTAATGTTTTTAATGGTCCAGAACCATTAAAAAACAACGATTTTCTACCTATCTAAACAAATTGTAAAAAATTTCCAAAAAATGTAAAATTTGATCTCCAAGCACATTTTAATATGAATATCTTGTTGAGCGGTTCAGATCGACTGTTTGGTTTTTGAAAATGGAAACATGAGCGTGAAGTAAAACAAGATCCTTACTTCGCAACTCACCATGGCCCATCTCTCTCTATATATGTATTATATACATCATGTACATAATATCACAAAATATAAAAAATATAATTTCTTATCTCATTATTTCAAAAGATATAAATTATAAGTTAAATAAAATGATAAAATATTGTATAAATCAAATTTGTCATATATTTCTAATTAAAAACTATACAAAATGTTAAATAAGTCAATATTATCGTAAATTTCTAAATAATAAAATTATATGTAATGTAATATAAATCAATAATCATAATAATAGAATTATATAGTTATATGTATATATAAAAAAAAATTATCACATACAATTTATATTTATTAATTACTCTATAAGGTAACAAGTACAAAATAATTTTTACACATACTCTTATCTAATAAGTTAACGAAAAAAAATTCTTATCCATATCCATACCTGATAATATCAGTTAACGAAATTTTTTTTATCCATACTTGTCTTATCAAATATGGTATGAATTGAAATGCCCCAGGCTTACTAATTGCTCAAAATGGAAAAAAAAGAGATGTAGAATAAGCTGGCAGACGATCTAAACCGTTCAGCTTAGATTTTGAGGAAATGGATAGAAATGAGATTCGTAATATGCTATCCATATTTTACCTTTTTTTTTTTAAATCTTCGCAGAAGCCGCAAAGTGGTGAGAGAAGCTTGAACTCTCAATCTTTTGAGTATCAAACAGTCTTATAACTTTTCCTAGCCAACAGTGTACTGTCCATTCTCCATATTTTACCAGAAATAAATCTGTTGTTATTCTCAAGAAAAAACAGGAACCTGTTATACCAATCCTAACTGTTTAAATTTTTTCATGTGCGAATCTCTATAAAAAAAATTGTTTATGCATGAATCTCAATAAAAATCAATGGTTGGGATCGGAATAACAGGATCCTGTCATTCCATTGGAATAACAGCATATTTATTTCCATATTTTACCTATTTCAAAGGACTATTAAGGAGGTATGAGGTGATTATAGTAGTAAAATCATATCCATATCCTTTTTAATTTTCCGGATACAGATATGGATATGAATAAGAATACAGATTGGTCGAATATTTATTAAAAATATTAAAATATATACTAAAATTTATCTAATTATAATGGTAAATAACATAATTTGCTTATAATATATATTAAACTATATAGTATACATTTACTATCCGGACACAGATAATTGAAACATAAAATTAATAAAATTATATATATATCCATATTCACACAAATATTATATTTATATATAATTTGTCAAAAAAAAAAAGCGGATATTATTGACACCATTTTCACTCTAATGATTGCCGCATGCATCTTCTAGAAGCCTAGAACAAAATATAAAAAAATAAAACGGACGAAGAGGAAAGAATTAAAAAATGGCGGGGACGTTGGAACTAAAACATCAGCAAATTAGGTACTGGATCTTATGTGGTCAGGTTTAGTATGCTTGGTCTAAACTACGTTGTACAGATTTTAACTAGGTTGTAGGGAGTAAGTAGTTCATCAACAAATTCAAATTCACCGCTATATTTGTTATGTTGTAGCATGCTATCTGAATTGTCTATTTTAAAATTTACTCGAATTTAAAAAGAAAAAAAAAATTAGAAAATCATATTGTGTTGTCTTCAACTTGAATCAACGAAATCAAATTGCTTGTAATAGTCATGGTGTCATCACAAACTACAACCACATATACAAACTCTTGCAACAAGTATCAGTTAAGTCTAATTAATGAAGTCAATTTGATAGATCTTGTTCTTTTTCATTGAAAGGTTAAAGTTGGTGTTTTTAATGTTTTGGAAATTTTATCTAAATTGAATACAAGATTATATAAGGTGGTAGAGTTGTATTAAATAATATAACATAAGATATTCATTTGAATTATTTTGTTTACAATAGAAATTTTAACAAAATTTCATTGTGTTTATATTTTATAACGTTAACAATACTAGTGTTTATGAATTTAAGAACGCTAACAATTATAATATAAAAAAAATGTAAGAAAAAGGCGACTAAAATATGAAATATACCAGGTTCGATGATAATTTATGAACGCTACTCAAATATCTTTATTTTTAAAGTTCTGGTAAATTCCCAATCCTTATATTTTTATGAAGTTGCTCAATTCCCAATCGTTAAGGGTACGTTTGGATGAGAGTTAAAATAGCTAGAATAGTGAAATTTTAGAATAGTAAATAAGAATAGAGAAAAAATAATGATTTTCGGCGCGTGGTTACCTAAAGATTGTATACTAAGGACACAGAAGATACGAAGGTACTAAATTTTGAAGTTGGGAATTGCGTGGCAGAAATGCGCATTATATAATCAGTGTTGTCATATCCTCATATGATCTCGTGTTTATTGCTTATTGGTTAATGATCAATGCTGCTTCAATTATAGATCCCCAGAGAGATTTGTTTTTGTTTGATATAAGAAGTTGGAGCGTTACTTACTGCAATATCAGAAGAACTTTTAACATAAACAAAAAAATTACAAATTCGTACCAGTACTGGCATAGGCAGAATTCAGCATCAGATTTAGCAAAAAATGGTTGTCCTAATTAATATGGTTCTTGTACCAGCAACTAGGTTCTAACTTCTAAGACAATGTCGTGCAAAAAAGAAAAAAAAAAAAAAAAATCGTACCAGTACTGGTATAGGCAGAATTCAGCATCAGATTTAGCTAAAAGAAAAATAGATTAAAAGCAACCAAAAGCAAACACACAAATTCTGAAATGAGAGACCCTTTTAATTGATGAATATCAAGGTCTTTAACTTTCAAACTATATACACATATCTTCGTCTTGAACAAGTTACAAAAGGGAAAAGGGAGAGATTAAACCAAATAGCATAAACAAAGAGAGATGACTTAATAGAAGTTTGTACCAGCCTATGTATTTCTTTCTCTTTTACTCTCCTTTTACCAAGAAGAACAGAACTCAGAGAAGATGCGCTGAGCTTGTAGCTTTCTGAAGCGAATATCAAAAGAGCTCTAAATATTTCTCTTTTACAAAATAGTCTCTATACTTAACAGAAATATTGATACTACCCTCTCTTTACTAAATCGAATCAAAATTGGCCCAAATTGATTGGGCTGAAATGAGGAGGGACCCAACACTTCGCTAGTGGAGGAGAAAAGAATATTGTCACTGAAGATGAAAGGGATAAAAAATGATGGTGTACTTTGCATAATCGTGCTTTATTTGATGGTTTCGACTCTTACAATTTGTGTTTGTGTTTGTGTTATGTTGTGGAAGAATCATGTCAAACTGATGATCTCGATTTCACAAGTTGAGCTTCTTGAAAATCATGCCTTCTTCAATGTTTTTGTATATTTAGGCTAGCAACCTCTAATTGCAAAATATGGCACTGAAATTAGTTCACGAGTTTTTTCAACTCGTTCATCATTATGTCGAATGCAATATGACGATCATGATCAAGACAATGATCATCTCAATCTGATGCTCTGACCTCAATCAAGATCAGGTACATGACTCTACCGCACCAGCTAATTAACCTTTGTTATTATTGCTTCCTCTGTTCACTGCCCAAGAGTAGTCTTCTTTTCATTTTACTTCGTCATAACCTTCATGGTGTGAAATAATTTTTAAAAATATTTGATTTCAATTGCAAATGTAAAACTGAAGCGGCTGCCCTGCGGTGATTTAGAAATGGAGCTTTCATCAATTGAGCTGTTTTTGAAACGTTATATAAGGGCATAACCATCACAAGATCTTTCTAGTAAAACTTTGCAAGGATTTATTAAATAAACAAATGGTTACATATGAAACGGGGTTAAAATCCGAGACACATGGGGGTACCACTCTCGCAAGTTTTCTCAGCAACCCCTAAACGGATGAGATTATTTTTTAATTTTTCAATAAGATGGATTCTCGGAAACGGAGAGAGAATTCGGTTATGGGACCATGATTTGGGTGCTGGTCATATGCGGTTTAATTTTGCCTAATCTGTACACATACGCTTTGGATACCGACATATCAGTAAAGCGGGTAATTAGTGAGCAGAACATGCTGAACTTGTTTAGACATAACCTGTTCACTATGGCACAACATGAGCTGCGCCTCCTACAGACCAGCCTGGCCATGATTAAGCTAAGCCAGGGAGTTAGGGATGTATATTATATGGACATGGACAGCCACTGGTATCTTTTCCGTCAAGACGGCATACCAGAACCTAAAGGAGGGACCTCAGATCAAAACGCACATCTCAAAAGTTTGAAAAGTTAAAGCACCACCAAGGATCAAGATTTTCGCATGGTTATCAATCAAGAATAAAATCCTGACACATGATAATCTACATAAAAGATGATGGCAATTGGCAAGCAGATGCAATTTATGTTATGCGGCAGCGGAGACAACACAGCTGGTTTGAGTAAAACAAATAAAGTAAAACAAAGTGAAGTAAAACAAATTGTGCAATACATGCAGATGCAATTTCATTTTTGCAGTTGAGTTTATTCATTGCACATGAAGAGGTAGCTACAGGGATATGACGGCTAGAGGTTTTGGACTATTTTACTTGCATGGAGCAAGCGGGCGACCACAGAGGCACTTGTTGTGATCAAAATGTTTTGCCCCAAACCGGTGGGTGTACCGGCCCTGTGGAATGGGGCCACATAGCTGGTTGTAGCTCACGTCAAACTGCAACCATTTTCTCGCTGCGACCTCTGCCGGTATACTACCGTAAATCTCGTTATGATCGATAACTAGAATGTCCAAAACCTCTGGGATCTCCACATTTGTCAAATTGAACTTAAACTTGTTATTTGCCAAGTTTAGTGCATTGAGGTTTTTATCCCTGCATTAGAAAAAAAGTACAACAGGTTTAAAGTTTAAATATCTCCGTTGGCGAATGTTTATGTTTTTATATTAGTGTATAGCAGCAAATAGGCTTTAATTTGAGGATAATTGATTGAAAAAAACCTGCCAAAGAGAAAAGATGCATCTCCAGTGAGCTGGTTGTCGGCTAAATCTACATCGGCAAAATTTGCTTTTGCAAAGGAGGGAGGAAGTGGGCCAGTAAGGTGATTCCCTACAAGCGAGAGGTCCAAGATGGTAAGTGTTGGGGGGATGGAACCAGTGAGCAAGTTACCGTCAAGACGAAGAAATGTAAGCTGAGGTAGGAGACCAAGGAATGGAGGTATTGGACCATAGAACTGATTATAGGGGGCGTTAAGTGACTGCAGTGCAGTGAGTTTTGCAATGGAAGGAGGGATTGGGGCAGAGATGTTTTGAGCAAAAATTTCGAGAGATGTGACCCGGCCGGTGGTGGCATTACAGTCGATTCCATTCCATGTGCAACATGAGGTGTTTGAGGTCCAGGATGAGAGGCCAGGCGGGTTGTTGAGCTCCGATTTGATGGCGATAAGTGCAGATTTGTCTGCCTTGTCGCAACGCGCAGCCGAGGCGAGTATTGGAGTACTAGTCAGAAGGAGAAATAAGAATGAGAAATACTGATATTTTGTTGAAGGCATCACTAGAATTTTTGATTTGGTTGTTCTATTGTGTTGGTTAGGACTTGTATAGAGTGTTTGAGGGCTCTGATTTTTTTTTTCCCTATTTTATCTCAGGGTTTCTCTTTTCTCACAAGACATGACTTGTATATATGATGAACCTTCTTAATGCAAGTTTTACTATTACTTGAGCAAACAGTTCCTTTTTTTGCACTAAGTGATTAATTTTGAAGAGAAATGTAAGTCTGAACATAGTTCTAGCTATCTGTGTCATTTATTCTTCTACCAGGGATGACCAAATTGGACTTTGCCTTTCTCTTTTCAACAAGATCGAACTGGTGGTCCTGGTCCAACAGGATACGGGTAAGGAGGATTTAATAATCGAAGCGGGGTCGAATCAGAGACAAGATCTGGCACGTATCACATGTTTTTCATGACATTATTGTTCGTCCCAGTCCCACTGAATTGATATCATTTATTACACTACTAGTCTCAGCGAACACAGCACACCATTTCCGAGTGCAAACCCAACATTCATATCATCTGATTCTTGATGCGGTTCATGATGCAGGAACCTTCTGTAAATCAATCCAGTTCAAAAGTGAAAGCGCACAGCACAATGCATAGGGTGAAACACTAAAACTCGATCAGCACTCATTTTTCTACCTATGAAATTCTTGGATCACCGGAATATGCCAGTAGAATAGGAAAAACGATCGGAGTTGTATATGGTTTTGGACCGCATCATTGGCAGGATACTCCAAATTCAACCACGGAAAATCGAAAGCAATTTTAGTCCTGTACACTGTGCGGTTTGAAACTCCAATAATTATTCAATAAAAAAAATCCAATAATGACGAGTGCATTTTCACCATCTTCTCTTCAATCACGTGGATTTAAATGCGTCTAAAATTTGAATCCAACTTAATTAATTATATTACTTTGGAAAAAATTTATGACGATGCAATCGATCTATCAAACTCATTTAATTTTTTATATGTAATTAATGTACGGATTAAAACATAAATGGATTTGTCGTATTGTTAAATTTTGTTTAATATTTAATATGTTAACTGCATTACATCTAGAAAAATAGATAAATGCTCTCAAATAACATAAAAATAATTAAGGTTCTACGAATTAATAAAAATTAAATGGTTAGTTTATTAATAAATATATGGTGAAAAAATATGTTTCAATTGACAAACTTTCACAGAAAATTTATAATAATACAAAGAAAAAAGTGTATAGAGATATAAACAACAATCAACATAATATTTTGTCATTGGTTAATTGCTTTGTATACGTAGTTCTATGAATTCAATTAATTAATTAATTAGACATACATGTATTTAAGAAACACTAGTATTTTGCCTGTACTTTGTTACGGATTCAAAATTCAAAAAGAAAATACAAAAAATAGAAGCAATAAAGACCAAATATTTCCATCTTTAATAGTATTTGTCTTTTTATAATTTCACTTTATTCAACAATGAAATGAACTATTTTATCTTTTCCTCTCCGTTAAATAGAAAAGTAATCCATATTTACTGAGTAAACATGTTAATTACTTTCTTATTTTGTTGTAATTATGGGTGTCAATGGGTACGATACGGGTAGGGTGGAAGCATTTTTATATCCATACTCACTAGAAATTGACCTTACCCAAACTCTATCCTTACCCGTTAAACTTATTGTAAACGGTAGTGGGTGAAAAACAAATAAATTTAATTTAATAATTTATTTATTATATTTTACAAGTAGAACATCAAAACTCATTCATTTCACACATATGCAATCACATTACCAATATAAAATAAATAAACAAATGTGCAATCAAATAAAAAATTGTTTTTTATAAAACAAGAGAATTTAAAAACACAAATATCTCTTCAGACAAATTCAATTATTTAATTAAACAACAAAACATGCAAATAAAAGCAATATCTTTAACATTTTTCTCATATCAAGAAACATACACTGAATAACAGAAGTACATTACTAATATTGCTCAATCATTATCATATGAAATATCATGCAAATAAATTTTACTATCATTAATTATTGCTTAAAAATTATCATATAATTTTATTTATATAAAATTACCCTATAGGGTAACGGTACGAAATAGCCTTTACCCTTACCTATTTAGCTAACGAAAAAAATCCTTAATCGTACCCATACCCGATAAGCTAACGAAAAGAAAATATTACCCATACCTGCCTTATCGAATACAGTACAGGTAGGGTGAACGGTTAAAAGGGTATAATTGACACTCCTAGTTGTAATCAATAATATAAAACGAAATAAATAAATGTGATCAATTAATTGCTTTTATAGCAACATTCATATGAAGAAATCGTCAGGAGAAAATCAGTGTAGCGAGTGTTCAAAGAACTATATACATATTTCAACATAATAAATAACAATACATTGCCACATAAAATCACAATTGCAGAATTTTTATATCATAGCGAATGTTCAGAGAACTATATACATATTTCAACACAATAAATAACAATACATTGCCACATAAAATCACAATTGCAGAATTGTTTTATCTTAACCGTTAAAAATCTAACGAATTAATTAAATCACAGCTGTTGGCAAATCAAGACATCGACATGTTTAATATAAGAGAAGCGAATGTTATGTAATATTAAATAAGAGTGGGTCGGTCAAGATTTGATTTTAAAGGCAAATTCACAATACAACCCGACTTAACCGGTTAGTCAAAAACCATATTCATATTCATATTCAACCGGACAACATCACAATCCGACCAAAACGATATTTAGTTGGATAGATCTAACGTGTTGGGCAGGTTGAAAGATCTCTTATCTAACCCTAGCTAGAGTGTCTCTAATGTCTCAATATATGTGCTATAGACGGATTCAATGAAGACATTATAACCCATCTTTGAGTTTGCCGAGCAATAAATAACTCATGAGATGTCTCTGTTTTGTAGACTGCACGGACAGATGCCTCTGTTTACAAGTTACAGCCGCACTGTGCTGATGAGATAGGATAGATCAGATTGTTGCAATATATGAGCAGCATATATTGCAAGCGAATGGATAGATCCAGGAATGGATGGGCAGCCACATAGTCCTTATCCCAAAAACTGAAGTACCGGCCTTACCAAAAGATTTCAGGCCAATTACAATTGGTAACGTGATGTACCGCTTATTGATGAAAATCTTAGCAACAAGACTGCAGCGACATATGGGCACAGTGATCTCCTCCTATCAAACAGCTTTTCTAAAGGGGAGAAGCATTTCTGACAATGCGATCTTAGTGAGAGAGGTACTGCACTCATTTGCAAATGCTGAATACAAATAGGAGGCTTTTCTATTAAAAGCGGATGTGGCAAAGGCTTTTGATACGGTCAAATGGGACTTTGTTTGGCATGCTATGCGAGCGGTCAGCATCCCGGAGGCAATGATCGATTGAGCTAGTGCAACAATGTATGGAGAGCAGTAGAGTCACGGTGTTGATCAATGGGCAAGGTAATGGCTTTATAAAACCAAATAGAGGTTTGAGACAAGGGTGTCCTTTGTCTCCGTACCTTTTCATTCTTGTAATGGAGTGTCTCACCAAAAGTATCAATAAAGCTACGCGAGATAGGCAAATAGCGGGGGTTAGATTGACACCAACGGCACCTGCACTGACCCACACTATCTACGCCGATGACCTGGTGGTTATGGGTCTGGCAAATGTGGCTGAGGCCGAGGCATATATGTCCATATTTGAAGACTTTGGCGTGTATTCGGGTTTGGCGGTAAACCCGACAAAATCCACCCTGTGGTTCAGCAAAAGATGCAGCGAAAACCGAAAAGCTGAAATTTTACAGGTCATGGAGGCAAGGGTGGCGGGTAGTGAAGAAAGATATTTGGGGGTTGTTCTATCACAGGGCAGGTTACAGCAAAGATATACGGGAGATCTTCTAATCAAAAAGTTTCATGAAAAATTGGCGGGATGGAAGATAAAATTGCTATCACATGCCGGGCGAACTGTTTTAATTAAATCAGTTTTATCATCTGTACCGGTCTACTACATGTCCATTGAGAAATTGAGCCGTAAAACAATTGCTACTTTAGAGGGGATAATGCGGCGGTTCATGTGGGGCAAAAGTGGCACGGATAGATACATGGCAATGGTAGCGTGGCATAAGATCTGTGTTGATTTTGATGAAGGAGGCCTCGGGATAAAAAACATTGAGGTTTTTAATCAAGCGTTGATACAAAAACTGATATGGCAGTTGGCATCCGAACAAGATAGAGCATGGATCCCTGTTGTAAAAGCAAAGTACTTTCCAAATGTTTCCTTCTGGGAAGGAGCGACAGGAAGAAATACGAGCCCCCTCTGGAAAGCACTCCAGCAACACAAAGCTGGAATGGTACACGCGGCAAGATGGCAGGTAGGAGATGGGAGTCAAGTGTCGGTTTTGGGTCAGCCATGGTTTCTAGGGTGGGATGACATACGAATTACACCAACTATGAGAAATCAGTTTGGAAATATGAAGTTAGCGGATCTATATGACCACGGAATACGGCAATGGAAAAAGGAGCTCATACTCACTGTATTGGGCACTCAGGCCCTGCACCACATCGAACAATCGGTACGACCACCGGTTCTGAACCCCATACTGCAAGACCGATTAGTGTGGTTGCCAGATAAGAGAGGGATATACACAGTCAAAGAAGGGTACAAGATGATCAGCCGTGCAACTCAGGTACGTTTTCTTTATGAGGAACAAAAATTGAGGGCCATGAAACAAATCTGGAAATGGAAACAAGTGATTCCGAGAGTGCTGCTTTTCTTATGGAGGGCACTACAGGGGGGCCTAACAACCACACAAGAGTTGGCTCGCAGAATTGGAAAGATAAGTCCGGTATGCCCGAGATGCGGCACGGAAAATGAATATGTCATGCATATGTTATTTTTCTGCCAAATCTCGCGAAAAACCTGGTTTATATCTCCGCTTGGTTTAAGAGTGGAAGCTTTGCCCCTAAATTTTGCAGAAACCCTCACACTGATAACTGAAAGCCTAGATCACGACCAAATTCCAACCTTCTGCAATATTTTATGGGAACTCTGGAAGGCTCGCAACGAGGAGTTGTTTTCTGGGATAAAACCGATACCTTCCCTAATACTCAAAAAGGCAAATTCCATACAATGTATCTCAAACAAAAACTTAACAGCAACCACACCGATACCTTTTCAACCTAATAGAATACCACAGGGGAGAAGAGTTATCTTAACAGATGGCTCGTGGGACGAAGTCCGAGGGGCAAGCATAGGTATGGCGGTTTATAATAGAAGGGGGGACCTGGTTTATGTCAGGTACAGCAGGGTTCAAGGGGATGATTCTTTCCATGCGGAGGCAAGGGCAGTTTTGGAAACTTTGGAATATGTCTCACAGGAGGGACAAGAAGGAAGGTTTCATATCTGCTCTGACTGTAAGATATTGGTGAATGCGATACTAGCGAAACAAACGGAGGGCCTTCCATCATGGAAAGCGGCCGAGACAGTGAAACAATGCTGGACAAGATATCACCAGCTGGAAGGAAGGACAACACTATGTCATGTACCAGGGAAGGCGATCCAGACACCACACAACTTGGCTAATTGGGCTCGCAGATCAGGAAAAGAAGGGAGTGGTACACCGATACAATGCCAAATAGCACATTTAGAAATTGATCACCGACTCAGTAGTGCTTATTTTGTAATAGGATAAATATAGTTCCTATGTTTTAGTTTTCTTAAATTCAGTTTTTTCCTTTTATTTAGGTAACTGCTGCGCTACTGGTATGTCAGAGCCTGTTGTAACATTTCTGAAACTCTTCTGAGCTATTAATACAATTATGCCTAAGGGCTTATCATCAAAAAAAAAAAAATGAGCAGCATCGGTGGGTGTAAGGTAAACAAGACAAATAACTAGGAATCAAGATGATTTGATGGATATCAGGCCAAAATTTGTCTGTCAGACAGGTAAAAGCTATTCAATCCTTATCAAGATTCATGCAAATAGTCTTATCATTAGTGCAGATCAAGTGCACACTAATCTTTATGAAATCAAACGGCTCCGATCGAGCTGATGGCCGCTCCCCAATCCACTTAATTGGGGTTTCTTATCTATCCTAAGAGGAGACAGAGAGGTAATGCCTTTCTTTATATAGCTAACGCAGTAGCCTTTCTATTTCTCTAACTATAGTTACAAGGTGATTAGTCTCTAACTACAGTTCTAACAGAATGATTAATAACTGATTATGTTATAACAAATTTCAGTTAGGAGCCGTATCATCTAATATCCCTCCTCAAGCGAAAGTGCGGAAGTCACAGTGAGCTTGTCGCGAAGAAAACAGAAGCGAGGTGAAGGTAATGGCTTGGTCAATATGTCGGCTAGTTGATCAGAAGAGCATATGAACTGGAGCAAAAGCTCCTTGGATGCAATTCGTTCATGTACGAAGTGGTAATCAATTTCCACATATTTGATGCGAGCGTGAAACATTGGGTTAGAAGCGAGATAAGTGGCACCAATGTTATCCCCTTCCACATGTCTGTGCATTAGTGGCACATATGCAATCAGGCGGTCCCGCCACTTGTGTGATGCGGAAAACATTACTGATTGGTTGTAGCAGTCTATTTTTTCGGCAAAAAATGCTTTGTTGTCTTTATGTTCATACTTGTTCGACTTTCAAAATCTGTCTAGACAAGTGGAGAGTACGGAGAAAGTCTAATTCTCAGCACACCCTGCTTAGAAAAAAATGAGTATCATCTCAGCTGACTAAGGGGATTAAATTGTCTAAATTTAATCGGATAAAAATTCAAATATGATCAAAATTTACGGAACATATTAAATAAGATATCGTGTTAATGATGGACGATTTTGTTTAGGCCCAGCTCCAGATTTTGTTGAAGCCCTCTTAACTTCATTGGGACGAATTCAGAAGAGCCGGTCCGGATGTTACTAGGCCCTTTTTCGGCTCTAGACCTCCTCCAAAAGATTTGAGAGTAAGTCCAATGGGCATCGGACCTACTTTGGTTCGATGAGTTTAATCACCGTCGATTTGCTTTAAGATTCGTGCAAAACGCTTTAAACTCCATGCATGTCTGTTTCAATTTTCATGAGCACAAATCTTAAATTAAATCGGACGGTCATCATGGTGTTGAACCTAAAAGCAAAATGGTCCAGCAACTGTAGCAGAAATAAAATTGTAAACTGAACCAAACTTTGTGTGATCCCTTTGCAATGTCCTGAACATAGACTGAAGGAGATATTAGTTCTAAAGTACACATGCCTAAATGATATTGTATATGCATCACAAATAGATAAAAAATTATTTATTTTTAAAAAACGAATCTATTAAAAAGATAACATTTTTTTTTCACTGATTACATATTTTTATTTTTTTAACAAAGAATGAAATTAGTACTTTATAAATTTAAAATAATTTTGAAAAAAAGGTCCAAAAATTTGTAAGTTTTTGAAATTTAGATGGGTGAATATAATAGGGGGAATTTTATGTATACCCCTAAAAATTCTGAAATTATATATTTCCCTTCTAAAATTCATAATATCATATTTACTCTTCTAAATTTCAAAAACTCACAAATTTACTCATTGTATTGTCTTTTCTATTAAAACACATTTTAAATTTAAAAAGTACATATTTTATTCTTATTATGAAAAATAAAAAATACATAGCATGCTTCAGAAAAATATCAATCTTTTCATTGGTCAGTTTCTGAAGTAAATGGATCATTTCTCTACTTTTGATGGTTACACAGTGGCATTTAGGTATATACTCGTGTAAGCATCACAATTAGAGAAATGACTCATTTGTCCTCATAAATCGACCAATTAGAAGACTAAGATTTTTCCAAAGTGTGCTACATATTTTCTATTTTTCTCAATAAAGGGTAAAATGGGTATTTTTTCAATTTAAAATTAGTTTTAATAGAAAAGACAATAAGATAGGTAAATTTGTGAGTTTTTGAAATTTAGAGGGTATATCTCCATTCTTATATTAAGCACGTAGATGCCATGATCCACCAACGGTTATGATTAAAAAATGAATTTACGGATTGAATATTATCCCTCCAATCAAACAGTATGCATTTTTTTATTCTATGCAACTTTTTGATGTTTTTTTTACGTGTAGAAGTCTAAATACACGTACTCGCCACATGTAGATGTCATGATTTCTCCATTTTTTCCGAAAAATTTCATAAACCCTCCTTAATTGATTGTTAGATACTAGATTTCTTTTTATTTTTAAAATGTCATTTTTAAGGATATGGATCCAAAATAATCGTTGAAATTTTTTATTTCGTCGTTTGTCATTTAAAGATAAAGATCCATACCCAATAACAATAAGAATTACATCTCCACATTAATAGCAATAAGGATACATATCCACATATAATAGCAATAAGGATTACATATCCACATTAATAGTAAAAACTATACAAATTTTCATGCAACAAGGCTATAATAGATTGATAAAATAGTAAAATAACAAATTACAGTATTTTATTGTAATAGAAAATATCACACAAAATCAACGTACGTTTTAATTAAAAGCCCTCAAATTTTTTTCTTATAAAATACTAAATTTTGAACATATTTGCTCTCTTATAATATGTATCCATTCCAATCTATTTTAATATCATTTATGGATATTGTTGAATAATTATTCTTTTCGTTGGTCTATTTTTTTTAGGGTTAATTTCTTATTTATCCTGAAAAGTACTTCATTTTTCTATTTACCCTTGTACTTCTGATTATATCTAATATATCTCTCAAGTCTTATGTTTCTTTTCTATTTACTCTTTGAGTTAATTACCCACATGTAAACAATTATCTAATTTGTTTTTTCCCACCGTACCCGTGCTCTTGCCATGTAACTATATCTGAAGAGAGACTAAAGGAAAAGCATGTTAATGCAAAACTGGTGAGATTTTAGAAGGATCATCTATAGGAAAGAGATCATCGTCCTTGCATGGCCCCGCATGGCAATTCAGTCGGAAACAATAGTACTAAGACAAAATCGGTACGAGAGATCATTGGGTCAGACAAGAAGGAGACATTGGATTTGCCTCCAAAGCAAGGACCCTTTGGGAGGAGATTCAGCCAACCGATCCTAACATAATGGATGAGGACCCGGGGCCAGAGCAAATTGGGTTGGAGGATAGAGCCGTAAGCGCGGTGGGGGTTATAGAGGACGTGTTGTGTGCTCATACGGTTCAGAGTTGATGTAAAAACTTGAGTGAATCAATGAGCTGATGAGTTTTGACTTGATGTAAGAAAATATACACGCAGTCAAAATTCAAAGAGAAACAACGAATTCAAAGAGAAACATGGAGTCAAAATTCAAAGAGAAACACAGTTACTGATTCTTACTTTTATACCCACGCTATTTTGTCTAATTCAAAGAGAAAAATGATATTTGGAACTCCGGGTAACTTTTTTTCATATATCTTTGTCTATATAATGATGATTATGAAAGACGATTACAAGTATTATTCCAAAAAATCAAAATAAGGAGATTGCAAGAGAGAGAAGCGGCGGAGGTGTGTGAAAATCACAATCAGAAAAACAAAGGAGCAGAGGCGCAGAGCGGAAAAATAAGGAAGTGCGCCGGAAAATAAGAAAGCCAATCAAATTCTTAACAGAGAGAGGAGGGGTATTTTTGTCATTTATTATTTAAATCAGAGATTTAATTATGGTTAATTACATAGTTATTGTGTACTAGGTAAAAAGGAAAGAGTTTGAAGAGTTGAGAGGTAAATTAGATAAATTCAAGTGTTTAGGGGTATATAAGAAATTAGAGAAAACTATAGGGATATACCACAAATTAACTCTTTTTTTTATGACAATATATTATTTTCTATGAGATTTTTTTTTATTTTCTTATAATATGTCTTTGTTGCAACGCATATGATACTAATATGATATTATATATTTTAGAAGAGGGAATACATAAATTTGAAACTTTTGAGGGGTATACATGAAATTCCCCTAATAATATTATGAAAGGTATGAGCGGACAAGAAAGATGGGCATTTGGATGTGAATTCGATCCGGATTCGTATCTCCGCAGGTAACTGACTCAACACAATTAAAACGGATGGCTCAGATTTACTCTCAGTCAGTGCTTATTCGGGTGCTTTGATCGTGCCAAGTTAAAAGAATGATCCTGGACCGTCCGTTTCAATTGTACTCAGTCAGGTAATTACACTGTAGGAGATTACTGATGCATTGTCAATGGTACTCGTACAAGATAGCAAATTACTGATGCATTGTCAATGGTGGCACGCAAAATTACATAGTTCCAACAGTTCTATATTTCTAATTACACTGTAGGAGATTTGTAAGGACACGCTTCAGATAACAACACCCCATGATTATATGTTCTTTCTCAGCCAGTATTCATATCAATGTCATCAACTCCAGCATTATCAACACCACCACCACAACTACACCTTTTTGTTTATATCTTTGTTTTCTTTCTCCTTTTTCTCTGTCTTTTGGAAAATCATCATATGTCCATTTACATTAAATGAATTGTTGCATACCCTTTAAGCGAACAATATTATGCACGCTTCGCTAGAGAGTTGAGATCAAAGTTGTGAGCCTACAAGTATCAATTCAAATTACTACGTACACGGCTAAGCAATGTCTTCTACGTACCCACAAAATTTCACCAACTAAATTAGAGACTAAATCTAGGAACCAACTAAAATAGAGACTAAATCTAGCCATTTAAATCAAAATAGTCCTACAGTCACATCATTCATCCTTTTACGCCATGTTCGATAACCAGGTGCTCATCATGAATGTGAGACCTTAAAAACGAGCTAAAAAGTGCGGCTACTGCTGCACCGGCCGGCAAGTAGCATGGGCATAACTGTGACAGAATCTTTTTAGTAAAATTTGCAAGGATTTATTAAATAGGTAAAATATCTAGTGTACCCATGTAACGGGGGTAAAATCGGAATCGAACGGGAAACAAGTGGTCACATTATTGCGCGTAAGATGAAACAATTTAACATCGGAACAGTAATAGCCTGACAACATACTCCAGCCATTAAAATTCCCTGTTATTCCTATTCTTCAAAACAACACCTTATTCTAGAAAATGGGGCTTTGAAGAAGCCAGAAATTGATAATTGGGTTGAGGTTTTGGACAATGTTTACTTGCATGGCGCAAGTGGGGGACCACAGAGGCACTTATTGTGTTCAAAACGTTTTGCCCCAAAATGGTGGGTGTACCGGCCCTGCGGAATGGGACCGCATAGCTGGTTGTAGCTCACGTCAAACTGCAACCATTTTCTCGCTGCCACCTCTGCCGGTAAACTGCCGTAAATATCATTATGATCGATAACTAGAATGTCCAAAACCTCTGGGATCTCCACATTTGTCAAATTGAAGCTAAATTTGTTATTTTGCAAGTATAATGCATTGAGGTTCTTATCCCTGCAGATGAAAAAAAGTACAAAAGTTTTACAAGATAAAAATCTCCGTTTGTGGATGTTTATGTTTGTGTATAGCAACAAATAAGGCTTTAATTTTATGACAATTGATTGAAACAAACCTGCCAAAGAGAAAAGATGCATCTCCTGTAAGCTGGTTGTCGTATAAAATCACCGTAGCAAAATTAGCTTTTGCAAAGGAGGGAGGAAGTGGGCCAATAAGGCGATTTCCAGCAAGCAAGAGGTTTAAGATGGTAAGTGTGGGGGGGATGGAACCAGTGAGCAAGTTCCCGTCAAGACGAAGAAATGTAAGCTGAGGTAGGAGACCAAGGAATGGAGGTATTGGACCATAGAACTGATTATAGGGGGCGTTAAGTGACTGCAGTGCAGTGAGTTTTGCAATGGAAGGAGGGATTGGGGCAGAGATGTTTTGAGCAAAAATATCGAGATATGTGACCCGGCCGGTGGTGGTGTTACAGTCGATTCCCTTCCATGTGCAACATGAGGTGTTTGAGGTCCAGGATGAGAGGCCAGGCGGGTTGTTGAGCTCCGATTTGATGGCAATAAGTGCGGATTTGTCGGCCTTGTCGCAGAGTGCAGCTGAGGTGAGTATAGGAGTACTAGTGAGGAGGAGAAAGAGAAATGAGAAATACTGATCTTTTGTTGAAGGCATCGCTAGAATTTTGATTTGGTTGTTCTATTGTGTTGGCTATATGACTTGGAGAGTCATGGCTTATATATGTGATGAACCTCTAATTACTTTTACTATTACTTGATTTAGTTTAATAATGTTCGGTACTTAGAGCAAACAATTTCCCTTTTTTGCACATACCAGGATGACCAACTGTGACTTGTGAGTCTGAATATAATTCTAGGATGACCAAATTGGACTTTGCCTTTCACTTTTCAACGAGATCAAACTGGTGGTCCATCAGGATATGGATAAGGAGGATTTAATAATCAAAGCGGGCCGAATCAGAGACAAGATCCTGCATTTTTCACCATCTTCTCTTCAATCACGTGGATTAAAATGCTTTTAAAATTTGAATCCAACTTAAATAATTATAGAGGGTTGAAATACTTTTTTTTTTTTATCTCCATTATGTCTTTATTTATTAAGTATTAATAACTTAAAATTTTAACACAAATATCAAATAAAACCATTAAATTTGATCTATATCATTTTCTTTATGCACATATAAAATATTATGATATTTCAACTTTGTTTTAATTAATATCAAGAGCTTATAAAAATACATTGATATGGATAAATTGGACGTTGATTTTTCAGCTTATTGATTAATATAAAAATAAAACTGAAAAGTAATAATTTTTGTGTGGATGTAGAGAAATTAATATAGATCACATCTATTGATTTTATTTTGATATATAAATTTTAAAATATTTTATTATTAGAAAATTAAAAAGTAAAAACATGATAGAGACAAAAAATAGAGTCATTTGAACTTCATTATGACGATCCAATCTATCAAACTCATTTGATTTTTTATATGCAATGTACGGAATAAATCATAAATGGATTGTCATTTTATTGAACGTTTTATAATATATTTTTGTTGAATTTTGTTTATATTTAATATGTTAACAACATTACATCTAAAAAAAAAGATAAATGCTAACTCAAATTAAATAACATAAAAATAATTAAGCATATACGAATTAATAAGAATTAAACAGTTAGTTCATTAATATATATTTGGCGAAAAAAATATGTTTCAATACGAGTGGGTTGGTTAAGATTAGACTTTAAAGGAAAATTCACAATTCGACCCGACTTAACGGGTTAGTCAAAATTCATATTCATATTCAACCGGACCACATCACAAGCAAAAACGATTTGAAGTTGGATAAATCTGATGTGTTGGGCAGGTTGAAATATCTACTTTAGCTAGCGTGTCTCTAACGTCTGAATATCTATGCTATAGATCGACAGATTAAAATCTCTTAGTACTTGTACTATGACATTATAACCCATCTTTGAATTTGCCGAGCAATAAAATAACTCATGAGATGCCTCTTGTTATACTGCACGAACAGATGCCTATGTTTACAAGTTACAGCTGCACTTCGCTGATGAGATTGAGAGAATAGATCAGATTGTTGCAATATATGACCAGCATCTAGGGCTGCACAAAAAATTCGTAGTTCGTAATTCGATTCGAGTTTGATTCGAAAAAGTTCGTAAAAAATTCGATTCGAAATTCAATTCGTTCGAAATTAATTCAAACCAAACTTAATTAGTTCGAAATTAATTCAAACTAAACTCAAACTGGACCTAGTTCGTTCGAAATAGGTTCGCAAATCAAACTTAGTTCGAAATTAACTCAAACGTGAACCGTTAATTTCCGCTGATAATGAATTTTAATGTTTTATTTAGGATAATATTTGGGTTTGTAATAATTCTAAGACTTTGGTGATTGTTCTGTACTTCTATTGATATTTAAATTGTACTTTGAATACTTTGGATATTTGAAAACTTTGGTGATGTTGCTCCTGTTGACTATTTGAAAAACTTTGGATTATGTGATTGTTCTGAACTTTGATTGATTGTACTAAACTTTTGTGTTTGATATAAATTTTGGTACTTGTAATGAGCTTTGATATAAACTTTGATGTACTGTGTAATTAGAATTCAAAATGCCTGAGTTTTTATTGAAGTGCTGTAATTTCGAACTATGGCCCAACCATAAGTCATAACTCGTAAGTCGTAACAAAGTTCGTAAAAGTTGAAAATTGAGTTCGTAAAAAATTCAATTCGAAATTGAGTTCGTTCGAAATTAATTCAAACCAAATTTAGTTCGAAATTAATTCAAACCAAACTCAAATTGGAGGTAAGTTTGATTCGGTTCGGTTCGTTTGCAGCCCTATCAGCATCGGAGGTTGTAAGGTACACGAGAAGAGGCACATAATTGGGGTTCCTTTTTCCAATCCTTGCCACGTGTCTACGCATTAGTGGTGCATATGCAATGAGGCGGTCCCGCCATGTGCGTGATGCGGAAGGCCGAAATTTTTATCAATCGAAAATAAATAAATAAAATATCGGTAAAGGGTATTATTTTGGTGAATTTCGAAATATAGGTAGACCAGGATACTTCATTCCGTTCCACGGGACGTGAAATTTTAACCCGTTCAGATTAGCTAATTCGCTAATCCAGCTCCGCCCCGCTAATCATTAATCAAAAGCTCGGGACGCTATAGATTGTCCCGTCCGACCGGCAAAAAAAAAAAAAAGTCTCAGAACGTTATGAATTGTTCAGTCCGACGCTAAAAAAACTATTGAGCAACTTTGGCTCGGGACGTTATCGTATAATGAGAGAAAGCAAAAAATATATTATAATGAATTCAATGCTCAATGTACCTGTTCGGCAACTAAGATAAAGCATTGCGACTTAAGAATTTAAGCTTTATTAAGGAGTATCTGTTCGGCTGATGAAAGATTAAAAATGAAAGCTTAAATTGAATAAAATATATATTGTTGTATGAAAAGACCAAATTACCCTTAATAAAAATTATTTTTTATGTACAAATCTCAAAATAAATGAAAAGTTAGATTTAAAATAATAGGTCCCTACAATTTCTTTAGATCACAACAGATTTATTTTCAATGTGGATTGGCTGTAGCGGTCATTTTTTTGGGCAAAAATGCATTGTTGTCTTTATGTTCATACATACTTGTTCGGCTTTCAAAATTTGAGGGATAAATCTGCTGTTATTCTCAAGGAATAACAGAACCTGTTATTCCGATCTCAACCTTTCAAACTTTCCCATACTTTTATACACAAATCTAAACGAAGATCAACGGTTGAGATCAGAATAACACGTTCCTGTTATTCCTTGAGAATAACAACAGATTTATTTCTCAAAATTTTCCACTTATAGGCAGCCTCAGGCTAGTGGAGAGTTTGGAGAAAGTCAATTCTAGCGCACTCTATTTAGACACAGTATCTTCTCAGCTACTCATCTATGGCGATCAGGTTGTATAAAATTGGATGGGGCAAAGAATTTGAGTTTGATTATAATTAATGAGATGAATTAATAAAGTGTGGACAATTTTAATTCGTGTTAATATTTAACTGACAATTCGAATTTAATCCGAGCTCTTCGAGTATCTGTGATAATCTGAATTTACTTAGGCACCCCCATCTGCAGCAGACAACTGAAATCCATTGGAAATAGTAAACTTAATTAATTGGTCAATTAGTCAAATGGTTAGAGTGAATGTATTTGGATTTTCTAAATAGATTAAATGTGTAGGTTTTCTAGAGTCATGTTGGTTGTGCAATTCATGCACTTGGTATTTGTGTCATTTGTAATGACATTTATGTTCTAGGTTATCTAAAAGGCACCATGTAATCTATAAATTCAATGTTTTAAATAGCGTTTATAGCGTCATGGCGGGAAGGCTGCAAAAAAAGCTATAGCGGAAGCTATGCTACATAGCGTTTTTTTTTTTACAAAAATTATATTATATATTTGTACTAAATATCAACATTATCTATAGTCTCATAGAACAATAAATAACACCAAATTAATTAAGAAATTATAATATTCATATTGAACCAGTACAAAGTCCAAATTGCAGTTCAAAATATCCCTAGTAATATCATAAACTATCGATCTTATGCTATTCAAAATATCTTAACCATCATGATTCATGACATAATTTTTTTTTCTATTCAAATTTCAAAATAACCCAGACAATGGTTTCCTTCTCGGTTTGGGCAAATTAAAAGATCTGTAGCAACAAAACTTTTAATTGATTTTGGTTTGGACTTTTATTTAACTTTTTTGGGTCTTTATTTAAAGCCCATATAAATTGCCTAAAAAAACTCATTATGAATAGCGCACGCTATTTGTGCTACATGCTATGTGCTATAGCGGACTGCTATTACCGCTATAGCGGCCGTAACTCAATTACCGTATTTTGATGACATAGCTTAGCGTTTAGAGTCCAAAAACGCTATAGCGTGCTATTTAGAACACTGATAAATTGAAATGTTGTAATTTGTAAGAGAGTATTGAGAATTAAAGATTAATTTCTGCCACAAGAGTATTCTCTTTTTCACTATTAGATATGTTAAATTCATATCAGATATTAATAATATATATATATATATATATATATATATATATATATATATATATATATATATATATAGAGGTTGGCTATTCTACTTCCATAAGTATATGCCCACATATGCTTATAACTCATTTTTGCGTTTCTAATGTTCAAACAATAAATTCAAACCGTTAGATGTTCAATCTATTTTAAAATGTACTTGGAGACCAAATTTTACATTTTTTGGAATTTTTTTACTATTTATTAAGCCACTTTGAAAATTGCTGATCCGGGTGAACAGTAAAAACAGTGCAACAAAATTCTGGACCATATGATTAGTAATTTTCAAAGTGGCTTAATAAATAGTAAAAAAATTCCGAAAAATGTAAAATTTGGTCTCCAAGCACATATTAATATAGATTGAACATCTAACAGTTTGAATTTGTTGTTTGAACATTGAAAACGCAAAAATAAGTTATAAGCATATGTGGGCATATGCTTATGGAAGTAGAATAGCTAACCTCTATATATATATATATATTTTTAGACTACTTGTATCTTGTTGAAGCCTCTCACTTCATTGGAAGAAATTCAGAAGAACCGGTCCGGATATTAGTGGGCCCTTTTTCGGTTCCAGACCTCCCCCCAAATGGTCCAGTTACTGAAATAAAATTGCAAACTGAACCAAGCTTTGTGCAATCCTATTACAGCATCTGTCTTGATTCTTGAACATACACTGGAGTATATTTTGAGCTTCAATCTGATCTAAAGGCTGGTTTAACTAAATCTCTATTTATCCCCTTATTTTAAGTAGCTTTAAAATATTGTGTCAGGCTTTACTGGATGAGCCCGTTGAGTCCTGGACAGCTTAAACTATCTCGAGCTAGTTTTATTCATGCAATGGTTTTCAACACAATGCTTTAAATTGAACACGTAGACATCAGGTTTAAGACATTTTAATCATTATAAGGTTAAAATCAAATAATTGTGAACTAAACAATTTTAGCAGCTTTAATTTATTTAAATTTGAAATTCAAATTTTGAATTTCACCTATTATATAGCATCATGTAGCTGGTAAGAATGCTAAAATGTGATGCATGATTCACCGTTCATTGAAGCGACTGCCTGGTGGGGCGGATCTAAGGCTTAGCCAAAGGTGGCTAAGCCACCCCTATGATTTCAAAATTTTAATTATTCATATAGAAATTTGATTGAATTTTATCTTTTTAAAACTTTTTATATAGCCCAACCATCTTAACAAATAACAAATGTTTAGTTATAGCCTAGTGGTTAAAGCTCTATTTTGTGATTGAGAGGTTTTGAGTTCAAATCTCACTCACTATAATTGTACATTTTAATTTTCAGCCACCCCTATCCAAATTTTCTAGTTCTGCCCTTGCTGCTTGCAGGGCTGCAGTGATTTAGAACTGGAGTTTTCATCATTCCAGCTGCGTTTTTATTAAAACTTTCCAAGGATTTATTAAATAACAGTTATTACATATGAAATGGGGCTAAAATCGGAATCGAACGGGAAACAATTGGATCAGCTTATTGCGCATAAGATGAAACAAATTTAACATCGGAACAGTGATAGCCTGACAACCTACTGCAGCCATTAAAATTCTCTGTTATGCCTATTCTTCAAAACAACACCTTGTAGAAAATGGGGCTTTGAAGAAGCAAGAAATTGATAATTGGGTTGAGGTTTTGGACAATGTTTACTTGCATGGTGCAAGCGGGGGACAGCAAAGGCACTTGTTGTGATCAAAATGTTTTGCCCCAAACCGATGGGTGTACCGGCCCTGTGGAATGAGACCGCATAGCTAGTTGTAGCTCACGTTAAATTGTAGCCAATTTTTCGCTGCCACCTCTGCCGGTATACTACCGTAAATCTCGTTATGATCAATAACTAGGGCAGCCGTTACCTGGTTTCATTTAAAAAAAAAAAAAGATCAATAACTAGAATGGCCATAACCTCTGGGATCTCCACATTTGTCAAATTGAACTTAAATTTGTCATTGGGAAATTTTACATTTTGCTCTTTTTTTTCAAAACATAGAATAAAATATCCTCCTCTCAAATTTCTTAACAAAATATCATTGTGGACCCCACTTTTCTCCTCTCTTCCCCTCCCTCCCAGTTCTCCCTATTTACTTCCTTCTATTCTTTGTTTAAATAGAAAAATACAACTATAATTTCATTTACGTTTTAAATTATTTTTACCTTTTTTGTGTATAACTGATTACAATTAAAAATTGTAGCATAAAATTTTATTTGCTTAAATAAAAAAAAAACATAATATTAGCTTATACGTAGAATCTTTCTAACATATAGATCATTTTAAAAATTATTAAAACACATAGTATTAACTTATTTTATAAAATATTTTTAATTTACATATTTTTTTAACATAGACATTCTATCTAGTTTATTCGTTTTAAAATTTCATATTCCTATTTTTAACAATTATAAATTTTTTATTACATCACATGTTAAGAACAATTTAAATTAGGATTGGTCAATTGAAATGATAATGTGATAAATTATATTCTTTAATGAAATAATAATGTGGTCAATTGAAAATTAATGTAATTATATTTCCGTGCTTTTCGGTTTCATTCTTTACTGTATTTTTTTTTCTAGACTATTTAATTTAATTTCTGCTTGACTATTTAATTTCTAGACTATTTACTCAACTAATTTAAATTGGGGAAAATTGAATTTAGTTATTTCACCTTGTTATCAATAATAAGTAATGTACCTTTAACCTATTACTTGCTTATGAATTTAGGTTTTTCTCCTCTGACTTTCCAGTCTGCCCATAAATAATTAATTTCATATAAGCATAAATTAAATTAAATAATCTAGAAAAAAATACAGTAAAGAATGAAAAGTACGGAAATATAATACATTAATTTTCAATTGACCACATTATCATTTCATTAAAGAATCTAATTTATCATATTATCATTTCAATTGATCAATCCTAATTTAAATTGTTCTTAACATGTGACGTGATAACATTCTTATAATTGTTAAAAGTAGGAATCTGAAATTTTAAAACGAATAAACTTGATAGAATGCATATGTTTAAAAAAGTATATGTTACTTAAAAAGATTTTATAAAATAAGTTAATACATTGTATTATAATTATTTTTAAAAGGACCCATATGCTGTATTATATGTATAAACTAATATTATGCTTTCTGATCTAAGCAAATAAAATTTACACTACAATTTTTAATTCTAATCAATTATACACAAAAATTTTAAAAAAAAGTTAAAGCATGAATGAGATCATAGTTGTATTATTTTACTTAAATAAAGAATAATGAGGAGTAAATAGGGAGGGGTGGGAGGAAGGGGAAGAGAGGAGAAAAGCAGAGTCCTCAAGGGTACTTTGTAAAGAGGATATTTTGTTTTATGTTTTGAAAAAGAATAGCATTATGTAAAATGTCCCTTTGTTATTTGACAAGTATAATGTATTGAGGTTCTTATCCCTGCAGTTAAAAAAAAAGTACAAAAGGTTTAAAAGATAAAAAAATCTCCATTTTCAGGTGTTTACGTTTGTGTATAGCTCAACAAATAGGCTTTAATTTGAGGACAATTGATTGATACAAACCTGTCAAAGAGAAAAGATGCATCTCCTGTAAGCTGGTTGTCGGCTAAATCCCAAGTAGCAAAATTTGCTTTTACAAAGGAGGGAAGAAGTGGGCCAGTAAGCCGGTTCCCTACGAGCAAGAGATCCAATAAGAGGGTAAGTGTCGGGGGGATGGAACCAGTGAGCATGTTACCGTCAAGACGAAGAAATGTAAGCTCAGGTAGAAGACTAAGGAATGGAGGTATTGGACCGTACAACTGATCACAGGGGAGGTTAAGTGTCTGCAGTGCAGTCAGTTTTGCAATGGAAGGAGGAATTGGAACAGAGACGTTGAGACCAAAAATGGTTAGAGCTGTGACCCGGCCGGTGGTGGAGTTACAGTCGATTTCATTCCATGTGCAGCATAAGGTGTTCGAGGACCAGGATGAGAGGCCAGGCGGGTTGTTGAGCTCTGATTTGATGGCGAAGAGTGCAGATTCGTCGGCCTTATCACAGGTTGTAGCTGAAGCGAGTATTGGAACAGTGAGGATGAGAAAAAGGAATGAGAAATACTGATATTTTGTTGAAGCCATCGCTAGAATTTTGATTTGGTTGTTCTATTGTGTTGGTTTGAACACTCTGATTATTTTATTTTATTTTTTCTATTTATGCGCATGCGTGTTTTCTCCTCTCTCACAAGTCATGGCTTATATATGTGATGAACCTTTTACTTGAAACGAGATACTGATTTGATTATTCTTGATGCAAGTTTAACTATTACATGATTTAGTTTAATAATGTTCGGTACTTAGAGCAAACAATTTCCCTTTTTTGCACTTTAGTGACTAATTTTGAAGAGAAATGTAAGTCTTGAAGTGTCTGAACATAACATAGTTCTAGCTATCTATGTCATTTTTTCTTCTCCCGGGGGATTAGATTGTTTAAATAAAACCGAGTAAAGAATTCGAGTTTCATGAAAAATTTACGAGACATTAATTAGCTGTAAATAACTTCAAAATTCGTATCAATTTATAAATGACGGTGCGAATTTAATGCGAACTCTCCCAGTACATTGTGCTAATATGAATTTGTCAACAGCCCCGTCTGCAGCAGATATCACATATCTTGTTGAAAGCCTTCTCACTTCATTGGACAAATTCAGAAGAGCGTGTCCGGATATTAGTGGGCCCTTTTTTCAGTTCTAGATCTCCCCCAAAATGGTCCAGCTACTGAAATAAATTTGCAAAATGAACCAAACTTTGTGCGATCCTGTTGCACACGTCTTAAACAAGAGAACGGGGTAGGTCTGATGGGCTCCAGTACCGTCCGATCCGCTATAAGATCTGTCGGCATGAAAATTGACGCAAGTGCATACTAATATTAAAAGTGGAGTACGCAGATCTTAAAAGCGGATCTGACAGTCCTGTGGCCCATCGAACATAAAGTAGATCCGATGGGCATCAGACCTACTCCGTAGTCCTTAAACAATGAACATAGACTGAAGTATATTTTGAGTTTCAACCTGATCTAAAGACTGGTTTAACTAAATCTCAAATTAACCATGTGTTAGCTTTAACATAGTTCTGGACATCCTTAAATATCTCAATCTAGTTCTTACATACCGTAGTTTAGGCAGTCACTTCAGTTACTAACACCACAAGATTATATTTTCTTTCTCTCAGTCAGTATTAATATCAATGTTATCAGCTCCAGCATTATCAACTCCACCACAACTACACCCTTTGTTTTTTTCCATCTTTGTTTTCTTACTCCTTTTTGTTTGTCTTTTAAAAAATCATTATATGTCATTTACTAGAAAAGAATTGTTGCATACCTTTTAAGTGAATAAAATTATGCAAGCCTCGCTAGAGAGTTGAGATCAAAGTTGTGAGCCTACAAGTATTCATTCAAATGATTACATAGACAGCTAAGCAATTTCTTCTACCCACAAAATTTCACCAACTAAATTAGAGACTAAATCTAGCTATTTAAATCAAAATAGTCCTACCGTCATATCATTCATCCTTCTACGCCATGTTCAGCAACCAGCTGCTCATCATGAATGTGAGACCTTAAAATTTAAAAAAGAGCTCATAAGAAATCGCAGCTACTGCTGCACCAGCAAGTGGGCCAGCCCAGTAGACCCACTGGTTTTCCCAGGACCAGGTCACAAGTGCGGGCCCAAATGACACTGCCGGGTTCATCGATGCACCATCAAAAGCTGCTCCAGCTAGGATATTTGCCCCAACGATACAACCAATAGCTATGGGTGAAATCGTACCAAGGCTACCTGTCAATCGTCATGTGCACAGTTTAAATGAGCATTTTAAGTTTCAGGTGTTGATTTTGTAGCAAATTACTAATCGTCAGTTCAGTTAGCAGTATTTAGAGGGCAGTACCCAACCCCATTGAGCAACTATTTATGATTATTGTCTGCTTGTTTGATGTTTTAGGCAACCACAATGGCTAGAAAATTAAATATGCATCTGTGCTACCGCATGGTTGCTACTGGCCTGCCTCTGAAACCTATGTACAATACAGAATGTACCAGTACTGAGCCCTACCATACTTGTAATTTTTTACCTTTTAAATATTGGTTATGCATTAGAATGTCAGAACAAATTTTTAACTAACAAGGCCAGAAATTGGAACGATGCAAGTCCTCTCGTACTAGGTTTGGCTCCTTGGGGCTTAGCGAAGGTCAGGTTTGAAAGGACCTGTCTTGTTCATACAGATAACTTACCCTTTTTTGAGTCCACTGCGGTAGCAAATACAGTCAAGACCAAACCGAAGGTCATGAAAGCCTCAAGCACAAGCCCCTGAGTGGTATCAACTCCAGAAAGCTTGAATGTGCCAATGGGAATGCCACTGGTGCAAAAGAGAAGTAGGAGGCATGCAAAAGTAGCGCCGAGCAGTTGAGCAATCCAGTAGATTAGACCCCGAATAAGAGTAATTTTGCCACCGAAGAAGAGACCCAAGGTCACGGCAGGGTTGACATGACCGCCCGAGATGTTGGCCCCAACAGACACTGCCACAACAAGTGAAAATGCATGTGCTAGTGCTGAGGCTATTAGACCAGCAGGGGTGAGTTCTATGGCTTCAGAAAATTTGCCTAAAGGAGATCTCAAGTATCAGTTAATTGAATGTCAAAATCACAACAGTTTCTTAGATAAGATTTAATCAGTGCTATTAAATGGAATGAATTAGGATTACATTGGATGGATTTTTAAATTCTCTTCTCCACTACCTTCTTTTTTCCTTTTGGACCAAACCAATCGGTCAGATTATGTGAAAATACTACGGTAAATAAATAGAGCATTCAGTGAATTCGACTCATATTTAGTCATTTCCTTGTAGCACCCAAAAACAAAATTAGCCAATTGGTAGTGGTCCAATTGGCTAAATTGGTAAAATGAAACAACAGAATAACAGAGTTGACGTACTGAAAGCCATGCCGGAGCCCTGGCTGGCAAAGACAAAGATAAATGTAGAGATGAACTCCGAGAGGGCTGCCTTGAGCGCTGCCGGGCGCGTCGCCTCCTCTTTCGTTCCTATTGCTATCCTTGATATCGCCATTCTCTCTCTATCCGACTAGGATTGCGTCAGTGGCTAATTAATTTGACGTCCCTTAGGCCTTTGGTGGGATTTATCATAGTCTTTGTGTGTACCAGGAATGCTACGGGTTCATCTCAAAAAATAAAAATTTAATCACCTAAAGTAACTCAAATTTTGAGTTTAAATTTACCCGTCAGGTCTGCTACTGCACGAATATTAAAGCAACCCGTGCATTCATAAGTCGGACCGGATTGGTCCGGATTCTGATCGGATGGTTAAACCGAAACTCAAAATTTGAGTTACTTCAGAGAATCCGGACTCCCAGTGTACCCGGACAAGTATCCTCTCCTTTACTGTAAAAATTCCCTTCACTTTACGGTTTGAGACTAACTCTCAGCCACTTTAAGATTCGGGCTGACGGAGGGGCAGTATTATTGGGCTATGAGATTCGTGCCAAGTTAAAAAGAACGGTCCAGATCAAGTAATTGTAAAAGATTCCCTATTACGGTACCGGCGAGGATCTGAATTCAGTGTACCCCTACCCTGCCTTTCATTTCACTCGTACTTTTGTCCGATGAAATTGTCCGGATCACTATTATCCTTTCGGAATTTTTTTATTTGCCTAGCCACATTTTTTTCAAAGAAAACCGGGCTAACAAATGTCTCCGATTTTATAAATTACCCAGTAAATAGGTATCGGTCCACATGGATAACGTGAAATAATAATTCCTACTAAATTAATTAAATCCAGATGTAAAAGGTTTTGGGGGGTTTGTTTCACTTGGTTGATTGTGAATTTGGTTGAGAAATAAAACGACAATTTAAACAAACAAAATAAAAGGAGATTTGGTAATCAAAATTTGGAGTTTTAGGGGCTTTTGACATAACTAATCTGTTAGTCAATTAATCCACCCAATTCATTCCTATGATCATGTCTAATTTGATGGGTTTCTAATCCTAAAATAGTATCAAGTATTACTTTCGTGACTTGATACCGTGCCTAAACCGTTTAGGTTTCACGATTAAGTTCTCCACTTTAGTGGTCTAAACCATAAGTACAAGTTAATATAATTTATTCTTAAATACCGACTACTTCACGTTTAAGTCATTCACACTAATATTCAAGCACAAGTATAGAGGTCCCAATTAAACTTTAGGTTTCACATTTATTATTTAAGTCATTCACCTAAATTTAATTTTTGTTTCTTGTAGTTCTGGACTAAATCAAAGTTGGTCAGTTCTAATCTAAATACCTAATTCTTGAATCAAATTTACTCAAGTAATAAAATCTACTAATTTCAAGCAAACACAGACAATCACAATAAAACAAACCAAATAAGAATAACTAAACCAACATCAAGTTTACAGCCTAAGTCTCCAGAGAGAAAAACTAGTATATCATGGATACGCTAACATCTATGATAAACAAAGAAAAATACATCGTAAAATGACAGAAAATAAAGTAGAGAAAAGTGTAACAAACTTTTGGTTCGTCTATGATATTCTCTACATCGCTTGCCTCTTTCACCTTTGCTCCTTACTCAGAATCGCCTTGAAAAGATTAGAAAAAATGGATCCTCTTTCATGCTGCATTCTCCTCTACCGCTTGAATTCAAATCCAGTGAAGTAACTCAATTTTGGGTTTTGGATTAGGATCGTCTGATTCAAATCCGCGACAATCCTTCATGAAGTGGAGGGCACACATTCCGAGCGATGGATTCGAATTCTGAAGTAATCCCGAGCAACAAATTCAAATCGGATGATTCCGATCCAAAACCCAAAAATTGAGTTACTTCGGGGGATCCGGACCCGGACCGCTTGGGAAGCAATCCAGCGCAATCCGGAAAGATATATGGCTTGATTTGCAAATCGGGAAGGAAATATAACTTCCTGCGGCCCACATTCTTCAAATAATTATCCAATTACAGCTTCTGGCGATTCTTCTATTGGATTCGGGATTCCTGCGACCCGCACAGAGGATCTGTGTGACTCGTAGTGTCTTGGAATGTCAATATTCCTGTCTTATTTTTTGTTTGAGCTCTGATTATTTTGCGACCCGCACAAATGGGTTCCGCGGCCCGCAGTTTCTTCTGATTTGGTTTATTTTCCTCGTTTTCTGCAATTAAAATTCAACTACAGCAATAATTATAACTTTTGATGCAATCTAAACTAAATTATACTAAAATACAAGGATAGGGTTTTGGAAGGTGAAATCCTAGCCGAAAGTATATATATTTGCTCAAAACTCCGACCATCCAATGAAGATTTGCTCAAAACTGGAATCATCTCATTAATTATGTACATTCATGTTCTGTTGAGGTTTTAACTGTAAAATAAGAAGTTTAGTTTTCACTTAGACCTTTAAATGCGGAATAGTTAGACCAACCTAAGTTAAACTACCTAAATAGATGGTTCAACTTATTTCCCATGTGAAGCCTTGTCACTGAAAGAAAGTTTTTGATATATACTCTCCTGCTTAATTTAGACCATTTTAACTTTAAGACTTCATCAAATAAAAATAGGTTAGACTGAACTAATTTGAAATAACCAACTCCTTAACTTTCAGCCTAATCAAACGTGCAATACTTCAAATGCTCTGTCGCCCCCACTCCATAATAATTTGGCTCTATTTGGCTCTATTAATTTGTTTATTCAATTAAAAAGATGCACAAAGTTGGGACTGGATTTTTGTGCTGATTAAGACGCAGATTTTGCGCTCATAATGCAACGTTACAAATCCAATATAAGAATGATATTTTAGGTTACATTAAGTTGTTGAAAATGTGAAAATTAAAATAAGCATAGTAACTGGAGTTTATTCAGAGCTTCAGCTTAACTCAAGTTGGAGCAAGCACAAGATACCAAAATATTTACAGTTCAAGGTTGAACCAGCTCCACTATATTGTTTAATCTCCCAAATTCAAACATTCATTCTTTAAAACTCCACCACCATCCCAAACTTAAATACTTAGTGCAACCTATACTAAGAGCGAAAGATCTTTCCTCCTGATTTTGTCATATTTTTTTAACAACAATTAACAAAAATCAAGTTTGATCAATTTTTATTATTTCAACTACTTAGCATGAAGCTTATTGTTGTTATTACTAAGCTCTATAAACTACAAGATGCTTATTCTCGATTTTAACATATCTATTAAATAGCCTTTAAACCGGAAATTCTCTCCATTGAACGAAGACAGCTGTTGTTCTCTCAGGAATGCTAAAGTGTCCGGACTCAGCTTCATATTTTGCTTTTTTCACCAAATCGTCTGCAGAATTTAACTACGAAAGTGAAAAAGTTACATATTTGGTTAGCATATGAAGCTGGTGCAGCATTAGCACAGTTGATTTCTGTTTTTATCCTCTTTTTCCTTAGCTTCTTGGTAGAACATATTTCTGAAGTCACAAGACACCAAAGAAATTGCATACCTGAACCGGGTGTAGTTGGAGAGTCTTTGACTTGAGAGCAGGGATTTCCATGGAGACCACATCTGGGCTTGCATTAAATACAACCACTATAAATGAATACCTGCAAAACAACAAAAATAATAGTTATAAATTGCAGAAAACAATGTAAATGAATTAGTGATGTACAACTGGTACCAGAAATGAATTAGTGATGTACAACTACAAATGAATTAGTGATGTACAACTGGTACCAGAAAACACTGTAATCCTCTAACACAAGACCAATTCATGATCTGAACCAGTTCTCTGTTCATAAAATGGACAAATATACAGTTTGATTGAATAAAAAATCCCAAAGTGTAGTCGAGCAGATAGCAAGTAAGAAAATATTATCCAAGTACACAGGTCGGTACCAATATGTAATATATTACAACAATGTAGTCATAGTATTAAGCTTACATGGGGTCTAACTGAGAAATGCCGGGTTTACCGCCATGCTCATCTTCAATACTCATGGCAATGACACCTGGTACCCACAATGGTCCTGTGTTGTGAAAGTGTACCCTTTCCTTTTATAGCACACAAAAAAATTGTAAGAACAGTATTTTATTTTCAATAATATATTTGCCTGTTAAACCAAATTTCCAATTACTTGAATAGAGTTTGCACTGCTTAGACGAAAAAGTGGCGAGGAGTATCTTATCTTCAGGAGATCAGTGAAGTTACGAAGTGCAGCAAGGATGTGGGATTTATTAGGCTTGAATGATGGATTAGCTAATCGAGGTTTAATCCTGGAATAAATAATTCATTTACTCGGGAAATTAAAACAGTAAGACAATCAACAAATTTAGCAATTGGCGTACACTTCACAAAGATAAAGGACACCGAATGGTGAAAGGGTAGGGTTTAGGACCTCACGTTGTTTTGGATTTCAAGTTGATGTTTTGGGTCATGTCTTGAAATTCACAGATAGGTTAGCTTGACATTGGAATGTTTGATTAATTTTCCAAGTTGTAAGGCCAGGTCAGTTTTGGCAGGTACTGCCAGCTTAGGTCATTTGCTCATTTCAGGTTACTGGTCATCTGGCATTTGGGTCATTTTGGGTTGTTGGCAAATTTGATCAATTCTAAAGATCACTAATCTCAGTATCTTACAAGCTGTCCATTCAAGTCAATCTCACTGCTGGTTTACACAAGTCAATAGATCCAAGTACTGTATGTACTGAATCCCAATTCACGATGCTTTCTTTTTTCCTTTTTTTTTTTTTCAGCAGGTGCAAGAGATGTCAATAAACAATAATAACCAAATCTGACCCAACCTTAGACTCTCCAGAACCCAACACCAGGATTTTCATGTCAGGTTAGGCCACATCTAGACCCAACCTAACCTGGTCTTTTTTCTTAAAGATTAATCCATAAATGCACACAAAAGTTTTCTGTTTTAAATACAACAACAACAACCAAGCCTTTAGTCCGAAACAAAGTTTTCTGTTTTAAATGAATTTAATTTTTTTTTTTTTTAATATCTTAATTAAGTGTCTATAATAATTTTAAATTCTAATTCAGCACTTTGCATGTGATCGTTTTATGCGTCGTGCATATTAGAAAAGAGAAAGTTTAATTTATGTTTTACAACTCATGAAACTATTTGAAATTTTTCAAGGATCTATGTTTAGCGACCTCTAATTACAAATCTTTGTACTTGAAACTTTGAAATCTGTTTACTTGCTTTGAATAAATATTGAAAAGATTATCTGGATAAATCAATTGCCAAGTTATCGTATTACATATTTTTAATTCCAGTAAAATTTAAACCAACAATCACATCTAACCCAACCAGAAGATCTACACAAGTAGCACAAAGCAGTGATGAAACAAATACCTTAGCTGATGGTGATATATATACACTTACAGTTGTACAGGTATAACTGTACACAGAGAGAGAGAGAGAGAGAGAGAGAGAGGAGTTACAGAGGCCAGTTGTGTTCGTTCTTTTCCTTTGGAGGGAGGCCAACACCCCAGTTGTTTGTTTCGTAAGTAAAATCAAGCCTTTTCAAGGAGATAAAACGTAAGGTACAACTTTAGTATAGAACAATAAAATAAAAGATAAACATCCAAGTCTAGAATATAAGCAGTCTATTCAACAAACCTATTGAACCAATCACCGGAATTATAGGAGTCACGATCAAGGGATTTTGACCTTAGTAGCTCATCACCAGCATGGAAGAAAGGTATTCCCTACCATAAAAATATACCAAAGTATGACCATAGAATTTAGTTTTTATCAAAATTGAAGCAGACTTTCATGCACCAAATTAGATTTTTTTTATTTGGGCACAGTCAGGTGGCATTGTGGCAGTATAGAACCAAATATGCAGCTTGTGAAACAATTTACATTACACTTCACACTTTTCAATTCAATTGAATCTACCATTAGGGATATCGATGAAAGAGAGCACCAATCTGATGTGCATGTTTGGGCCTGGAGCAATTTGTCACAAAATTTATGTATGGAAACTTAGTTACAGTTTGCTAGGCAAGGAAACATTTATGCAATGTTGGTATTTGACCATATAGACTCCATCAGTACAAACCCAAGAAGATCTTTAGTTTATTCTATTTTAAAGAAGTATAAGCTACAAAAGTTGTGGTAAAAGTAAAGAAATGATGAAGAAGTAACAAAAAGTCATACGTCACATACCAGCTAAAATATAAAGTTACACATAGCTGGCTGGTACATTACTTTCTGGAACGTTTTTGATATCTTATACAGCAGAGCTTGGCAGAAAGTAGAAAATAAAGAGTAAAAACCTGGGAGAGAGCAACAATGCTTGAAGCAACGTGATTCATTCTACATCTATCTTCAATTGAAAGTTCAAATGGAGTCTGCAAAAATAAATAAACAAATTTAATTATAACAACTTAGAAGTAGGTTTTTAGTTACAACGATTATAAGAGTAACAAATAAATAACAATAACTACTAACATGACACTATTAAAAAAGTAGATTTTCAATGATTAAATGAAACTTGAATTAAAACAGAAAAAACTGAATACTACTCTGAACAAATGCGTTAAAAGTTTGCCCACTTATATATTACCTTGAGACTGATAATATCAAACAGAGTTTCGTTATCATGAGCTGAGACATAGTTTATCTGCAATGGAAAAAGTAAACAGAAACCAAAATTCAATTTTAAAACAAATTTGTGCTCAACTAAAAGTAGAAGGCTCAGTTCATACTGTCTCTGTGGGTTCCATGGCATATCCAACGGGGTCCCCACCATAAGTCATTATCTCTGATCCTTTCATCTGTCAAATGCAATTTATCAATATTTAACAGAAAATATAATAACTGCTTATTTGTGTCAAATATAACAGAAAGATCATTATTTCAAGTATTTTCATTTATGGAAACAAAAAATTGAAAGATCAGTTATAAAAATAATTAACTAACCGTCTCCCCTCTATGACAAATCAGAACAAAATTTCTCAAATTACCAGCTAAGCCAACCTTAAAAATATAGAAAAACAAGAATAAAGTTGAATTCTGATGCATTTGTAATGCATATAAGGCAATACACACATATTGAAACCTGTATATGGTCGGCAGATCCTGAGAGCATAATGTCTGTATTAGATTTACCCCCTTGATCATATCCATTCGGCTACAAACAAAATTTAAACAAAGTTAACTCCCAAAAAATTGTTGTCACTTATAGTTATCAGAAACTAACTAATGAAGCAACATGAAAATGAGAGGGGCACCTCTAGAGAAAGACCGGTGACAAATCCTTGCTGAAGTGGATTGCCAAATGGTGAACCACCAAGAACTGCATCTCTTATTCTATCATTAAAACTGCAAAAAGGTAAAAGGTAAAAGGTAAGCAAGAGTGCTTAAATTGCTTTACGAGCTTTTTGTGTTTTCCTAGGCAGATTAGATCTTATCTGGTTTTCTTCATGGTTATGTTTTTAAGCCATTTTTTTTGCCTAATACTGAAATTGGAAAATTTTATAGAAGAGATAAATTCATACCTGCCAATGTCGGTACCGGATATGTTAAATTGAGATGCATTTATGCCACGCTGGTTTTTTGCCACCTCACCAAAATCCCAACCCTCTCCATATCTACATTTAGATATAGTATTTTAAGGTATAAAGTAATTCTTGCACTATTTTAATTAAAATTAATGTGAGCAATCAAGTTCATACAGATATATCTTTGAGCCATCTACCCTGTCTTTATCTTCAGTCAGGCTTTGAAGCATATCTTTGGCTTTTACCTAGGTCAGCATTTGAAAAGGTGAAAATCTGAAGAAAGTAGATAATAGAGAATAGAAAATAGAAAATACAATAGGGTAGAGAGACAGATATGTACCATGGTGTGCTTCATAATATGCCCCATTAGATCAAATCTGAACCCGTCCACCTAGCAGCAACAGCTATATTTTTAATATCTAGAAACAATTTAATCTCAGGTTGATTCAGGGGTATTTTGGTCATAGGGGCGGTGATATGGGTAGGCTGTGATATGAGCCCTTCAGTTATCAGTTAGGTTGGCCTAACATATTAGAAGATAGAAGATAGTTTATGGGCTCGACCTCTATTTATGAAACTGACTGTTTATGGGTTTTAATGCAAAACCGGCAGCTCTCGAATACCAATTTTTGTTTTTTTACAAGAAAAATAATAATTCTCAGGTGCATCTAGGTACTGGCCATGATTGCCAACTAGGTACACCAAAGACGAGAGTAATTTTACAAAAAAAAGTTGGGCAAACAGAGCCCATATGGAGGGGCGGATCTCCTGCCAAGCCAGGGGGTGCTTAGCCACCCCATGATTTTAAAATTTTAATCATGTATATTGTAACTTAATTGATTTTTTTTAAGTGTTATATGGTTCAACCCCCCTCATAAAATGCTAAATGTGTGTATGTAGCTTAGTGGTTAGAATTCTACTTTGTGGTAAGACTTGGATTCAAATTTCAACTGCCACACATTATGCATTTTACGTTGCAGCCCCTCCAATCTAAATTTTATTTTCACTTACTCACAAGTTCAACTATAAAACTTAAATAACCACAAATCAAACATACAAACAGAAAGAGAAAAACCTTGTAATCGACAGCCCAACATAGAAGATCATCAAGGATTAAACGCTCGACCATTAGATGCTCACTGGCAGTATTATTTACGCAACTGCTGTTCTCTATGTCACCATCTTTGTTCCTTCTAAGATAATAACCAGGTACAATCTGAAAACCAACAGTGCTTGTGATTACTTTGCTAATGAGATAGTCTCTCTCTAATTTCTTACCCACCAAGTAATGAAAATTATATTCAAAGTTGAACCAGTGCATGCTCTTTATCTCAGTTCAAGACATTTAATATGTTTCCATGCCCTTTGTTAATAGGGTTTGAGTTGGACTTTTAGTGCATATAGCTAACCAAGAGCATTTCTTCATTGTTAAAAAAAATAATAAGACATGATAAATTAAAATGAAATAAATAAAAATATAAAAGAGGCTTGGTGCATAGTTCAGAGCCAACCCAATTGCCTGAAATTACTCAGGTAAACAAGTTTAAATAAAATAACAAAACTACAACCTTGTCAAGAACAGAGCAATCATCAAATGGCCCACTTGCATACAGATGATTGTACACTACATCAAGCACAACACGGAGGCCAATGCGATTGAGCGCCTGAAATAAAACGCTAGGGTGTACTTATATTCAGCAGCAAAATATCACTTCAAGCATTCCTTCTTTATATGATTATGTACTCCTCTGTTACATGAGATAAAGTATAAAAAATAAAGAACAATATACAGCACCTGGATCATTTGACGAAATTCTAAAATACGGCTAGAACCATCCGGATTAGTGGCATAGCTTCCCTTAGGAACCCCCCACAACACAGGATTATACCTATAAGTTTTATATCATAAAAATGAAAATGCGGAATGCTTATTTGTCTGATCCAGGGAGGAAAAAATGCGATAATTGTACCCCCCAGTTATAGCCGTCTTTGTCTTGAATAGCCGTTATCTGTGCCTGTTGCTCATCTGAATCAGGAGGTAATGCTGCCAACACTGTATAATCTGCTTAGTGGTACATTAAGATTCATTATTATCATGCCATGTACCAGCACTGTTTTGTCAGAAAGAAATAATAGGTTTGTGCATGTTGTTTGCCTTTCCTAACTTGCTCACAAGTATTACCATAGAGGAAATTAAAAATAAGGAGGGCATAAAATACTGCCGAGCAAATATCAGATGCTTTGTTATTTATATAAAGCTGAGATTTTTTTTAGCAAAAATTAATATTGGAATGAAGAAAAATATTGTAAGCATACAATATTTTTGAATGTACTTTGTTATAATTTTTCAGAATAGTAATAAAATCAACCTTTACCACAAAAAAGATAGAACACATAACATATGCATAATAATATAAATGAAGTAATTTCTAAAAACTAAAAAGAATTCATCACAACAATTTTTATCATTTCACAAAAAAGTTTTTTGATGAACTCTAAAAGATTTCAAATGTTTTTGTAGATACAAGGATACATGTGCTAAGAAAGACATTTACCAGGGTGACTCCAGTTACTAGAATTATCATCTACACCACCAAATTGATAACTAGGAAGAAGATGAACATGAGATAAACCAGCTTCGCTGAGCTTTCTTAAGTGCTTTACTCCTGCCGAGTCCTAAATAATACAACTAACTATAATTAGTAGAAGTTTCATTTTATTAGCTAGGTGGAAGGATATATTACAAATACAGAAAAGCTGGATAGTACCTTACAGGTAAATGCTGGGTATCGACCTCGAAAATCAGGATCTACCGTGCTGTCACTAGCACTAGAATCAATAATAGTAAAGTTATTTGAGCATTCCCAAATGTTTATTAAATTTCTTAATCTTTTTGAGATAAAAATTTAGTCACCTGAAATCACGGATATGCAACTCGTAAATGCTGAGATCAGCAAAGGAACCAAGGTGTGGTTTTTCATTAGCCAACCCATCCCAGCCGTTGGGCTTCAACTCTTCACTTCTAATATCAACCAACCATGTTCTTTTTCCATCCGAAGAGCCTAACTAATGCAAATATAAAATAAATATAAACCATAGAAGATCAAAGACAAAACCCAAATGGAGGTGAATTCGGCCAATAATTGAAAATTGAGGAATAATTGAAACTTAATCGATGCCAAATTTCACAACCAAGAGAATTTTCTGAGCATGAGATAAGGGCCAGAGCCCTCAAATCACTCACATTGCCTGTACTGGATAACATCAGACATCCACCAAGAGAGCAATGCCTTAATCATCTATGCTAGGCTTGGTTCTCTTACTACTAAGAGTTAACTCACACACATTTGGGATAAATTATGAACTGGGTGAACAGTACAGATGGAATTGGTGAAAGCCTATACTTCTTTATACAGGAAAAGTTGGCATTGTTGGATAGAACAATTGATGCTTATCAGTTTTCAAGTACCACAATTTTGTCATTTAAGATTTGGAACCCACCAGATAAATACTCATTTTAGCTCTAGAACAAAAAAAGAAAAGAAAAGAAATTGAAGTTCGTATACCCTCTAGCATATGGATCGTTTGCTTGACACTTCTCAACTCTTGAAGTGCTAGGATGAAACACAGTTATTTCATATGTGTAATACCGGCCTTCCCAGTCTCTAGGCCCCACAGTGCTCCATACTCCGTTTATCTCCTCCATTTTCACATGCTCCTTGGGATCTCCAGTCGGACCCTCATAAAAGCAGACAGTTACCTCCTGCATATACATTTATCTTTGTAAGAAGGTCACTATATACCATAAACAGATGAGGTACTTGCTAGTACCAATTACTGAATTGTATGGTATCCCTTGTACTAATATGAAATAGCACCTGAGCTGTAGGAGCCCAGAGATTAAGGCTGATTGTCCTCCTTTGTGAAAGTTGCACCAAGGGATCCCGAATATGCAAACATGTCATCTAACACGCCAGGTAATTGCAAGCCAGTACGGTTTTTAATGTACCATCAACTATTGAAATAATTAAAAAAGTGAGATAATACCTGCAAGGATGAGCCTACTAATTTGGAAAAAAAAAAAAAAAAAACTGTATGAAACTAGTCTCAAAAAGTTTAACTGCAAGGATGGAAATTTACAAAAGAAGAAGTAAAACAGTTTGCTTAGGAAGATTTATACTAACCATTATATGAAGCAACTGCCAGCTGGCATTTTACAAGCTCTTCAACATTGGTAGAACTTGGGACTCTAAATGCTTGGTAAGAGCTGATATGAGGGAATTTCTGAGTAACCTGATATCAATAATTAAAATCTATGATTATGTTATATTATAAGAAGTTTGTATGATTTTTTTGGAGTTCCTATATTATACCATAGAGAAGAGCTTACGGTTACTGGAAGACCACAGCATCAGATTCAAGTGCAATTTTGAAATCATAACCTGACAAAGGCAGTTCCATTGTGATTATATGCAAGCAAATACATGAACAATTAATTCACTGATATTCTTTTTTTCTTTTATACCTTCAATGCCTGACCTGTGAGGGATAAATTAGCATTGATGCTGGAATAGAGGTAAAGAGAAGCCTGATCATCATTTATATCCCAAGCTATGAGAAATTTCTCAACCCATACGCTCTGGAATGAGACACCCATTCCTACAGAAAGAAAATTATTAGAAAAAAAAAGGAGCGAAACAGATTAACATAAAAGAGGGAATTTCCTTGTGCTTGCATATCCCCCTTTGCCTAATCTCCTAATGGCATATGCTGCTAGCTTCATTGAAGTCAATTTTTTTTTTGTAATAAACAAATATGTTGAACTATAAAAGAATTACTCTAAATTCTTTTCCAAAAAAAATCTTTCAATTTTTCTTCATTTTTTCTGTAATCTTTTAACAAGTTTACCATATTGACTGGTTTGGAAACAAACAAACAAACAACAAACAACACAAAAGAATAGAATAAATGCAATTTTAGAATATCTATGACCCATAACATGTTATCTGTTAAAAAAATACTATTAAAATGTTAAGAGAGCAGTTCTGCTGTCAGATGGGATACACAAGTACACTAGTGTTGACCTTAATAATCATACTAATAATCATGCTACGATAGGAAAAAGATGGTATTGGGTTTATTAGGATGCCTATTTTGCATTCAGCAGTGTAGCGGTTCCTTAAATTCTACTAGGCGAGTCAGTGTCACATTATTGCCATCCATTACATGAACAGGAATACCAGGAGCACCACAAAAAACGACAGGCATTATTAAATATTAAATAATGCGAACCTGAGATAAAACATGATCAGCACCCTCCGACTCCATCATACAATTCGGATCGGGCGAGCAGAAAGGGGTAATCGGTTTTCGGATCTTAGCGGGAAGTCGTGAAACGGAGCGAAAACAAAAGGAATTTAGCGAAGAGAGAGGAAGGGACTGAGAGGAGCATAAGAGATATGAAGTGAAGGGAAGGTTGTGGCGAGGATTGGGAAGTAATAAAGGGGATACATAGGAGATCGACATGGGAGAGAAGTGAGCATGGAAGACGAGGCAATGGCGATGGTTGGAGAGTGATGCAAACATTTTTTCCTCTTTAAGTGCGCACGGGGCTGGAGTCTGAGAGCACTGTGACAAATTCATAGTTCGGGTTCCGTCCGTGGAGGTCAAAAATTCATAATTTGGCTGTAATTCGGATATAATTTGAAAACGATTCGATACTACGAGAAAGTAAAAAATATATTCAAAAAAATATATATATATACTTATTTTAATTTTTTAATTTTTCAACTGTATTAATAAAATTTTGAAAAAAAAAAAAATATTTGAGAAGTGTTAAGAATTTGGTACATGTCATATTTGAAATTCAAATGTCGATTTATTATAAAAAAATGTCAATTACTGTGGTATCCACGTGTTCATATTTGAGTTGTGGGTTCATAACTTCATATTTGATAATTGATAGTTGATACCCACGTGGTGGGGTCCACTTATACATTTCAAAATTCAAAATTGTGTCTAAGTTTCATCCACGTGGTAGGGTCCTCCAGAATTTCACTCAAGCACAGAACCACAGAGGCACGAGCAACGAGCGACGAATTTTTCGAATAAAATGCGAATAATTCGTAAAAAACGTTTTATTCGCGAATA
>JAJGRW010001110.1:506146-560363 GCA_025461045.1 Carex parvula
CAAACTGAACCAAGCTTTGTGCAATCCTATTACAGCATCTGTCTTGATTCTTGAACATACACTGGAGTATATTTTGAGCTTCAATCTGATCTAAAGGCTGGTTTAACTAAATCTCTATTTATCCCCATATTTTAAGTAGCTTTAAAATATTGTGTCAGGCTTTACTGGATGAGCCCGTTGAGTTCTGGACAGCTTAAACTATCTCGAGCTAGTTTTATTCATGCAATGGTTTTCAACACAATGTTATATCCATAACGAAATATAATTTTATATTCAGTCATCTCAGCTTTAAATTGAACACGTAGACATCAGGTTTAAGACATTTTAATCATTATAAGGTTAAAATCAAATAATTGTGAACTAAACAATTTTAGCAGCTTTAATTTATTTAAATTTGAAATTCAAATTTTGAATTTCACCTATTATATAGCATCATGTAGCTGGTAAGAATGCTAAAATGTGATGCATGATTCACCGTTCATTGAAGCGACTGCCTGGTGGGGCGGATCTAAGGCTTAGCCAAAGGTGGCTAAGCCACCCCTATGATTTCAAAATTTTAATTATTCATTTAGAAATTTGATTGAATTTTATCTTTTTAAAACTTTTTATATAGCCCAACCACCCTTAACAAATAACAAATGTTTAGTTGTAGCCTAATGGTTAAAGCTCTATTTTATGATTGAGAGGTTTTGGGTTCAAATCTCACTCACTATAATTGTGCATTTTAATTTTCAGCCATCCATATCAAAATTTTCTATTCTAGTTCCGCCCTTGCTGCCTGCGGGCTGCAGTGATTTAGAACTGGAGTTTTCATCATTCCAGCTGCTTTTTTATTAAAACTTTGCAAGGATTTATTAAATAACAGTTATTACATATGAAATGGGGCTAAAATCGGAATCGGATGGGAAACAATTGGATCAGATTATTGCGCATAAGATGAAACAAATTTAACATCGGAACAGTGATAGCCTGACAACCTACTGCAGCCATTAAAATTCTCTGTTATGCCTATTCTTCAAAACAACACCTTCTTGTGGAAAATGGGGCTTTGAAAAAGCAAGAAATTGATAATTGGGTTGAGGTTTTGGACAATGTTTACTTGCATGGTGCAAGCGGGGTACCGCAGAGGCACTTGTTGTGATCAAAATGTTTTGCCCCAAACCGATGGGTGTACCGGCCCTGTGGAATGGGACCGCATAGCTGGTTGTAGCTCACGTTAAATTGCAGTTAGGGGTGTCAATGGTACTTTTTTAGTCATTTATCCGACCCGTATCGTATTCGATATAGGCAGGTATGAATAAGGTTTTTTTCGTTAGCTTATTGGGTATGAGTATGGATAAATAGTTTTTTCGTTAACCAAATGGATAAGGGTATGAGTACTGACTATTTTGTACATATAGGGTAGGGTAATTATAAAATCTAAATATATATTCAAATCAATTTCTAACCCACCTAAATATGTATTCGTGTTTTTGAATTTTCTTTCTTTATAAAAAAAATTTAGTTGGAATTGATTGCACATTCATTTTTATTTTTTATTAGAAATGTAATTACATATGTGTGAAATGAATGAGTTTTTATATTTAATTTGTAAAATATAATAAAACTAATTATTATATTAGTAATATCCGTTATTCATCCGCTACCATTTCGTTACCCGATAATATTAACGGGTAAGGGTAAGATAGGGTAAGATCAATTTTTAATGGGTATGGGTAGGGTATGAGTAAAGTCAATTTTAATGAGTATGGGTATGAAAATGTCTCCACCCGACCCGTATCGTACCCATTGACACTCCTAATTGCAACCAATTTTTCGCTGCCACCTTTGCCGGTATACTACCGCAAATCTCGTTATGATCAATAACTAGGGCAGCCGCTACATGGTTTCATTTCAAAAAAAAAAAAAGATCAATAACTAGAATGGCCATAACCTCTGGGATCTCCACATTTGTCAAATTGAATTTAAATTGTTAGTGGGAAATTTTACATTGTACCCTCTTTTTTCAAAACATTGAACAAAATACCTTTCTCTTGAATTTCTTAACAAAATGTCCTTGTGGACTCCACTTTTCTCCTCTCTTCCCCTCCCTCTCACTTCTCCCTATTTACTTCCCTCTATTCTTTGTTTAAATAGAAAAATACAACTATAGTTTCATTCACGTTTAAAATTATTTTTACTTTTTTTGTGTATAACTGATTAGAACTAAAAATTGTTGCATAAAATTTTATTTGCTTAAATAAAAAAAACATAATATTAGCTTATCATAGAATCTTTCCAGCATATAGATAATTTTAAAAATTATTAAAATACATAGTATTAACTTATTTTATAAAATATTTTTAATTTACATATTTTTTTTAAAATAGACATTGTATCTAGTTTATTCGTTTTAAAATTTCATATTCCTATTTTTAACAATTATAATTTTTTATTTTACATCACATGCTAAGAACAATTTAAATTAGGATTGGTCAAATGAAATGATAATGTGATAAATTATATTTTTAATGAAATAATAATGTGGTCAATTGAAAATTAATGTAATTATATTTCCGTACTTTCCATTTTCATTCTTTACTGGATTTTTTTTATTTTTCTAGACTATTTAATTTAATTTCTGCTTAACTATTTAATTTCTAGACTATTTACTCAACTAATTTAAACTGGGGAAAATTGAATTTGCTATTTCACCTTGTTATCAATAATAAGTAATGTACCTTTAACCTATTACTTGCTTATGAATTTAGGTTTTTCTCCTCTTACTTTCCAGTCTACCCATAAATAATTAATTTCATATAAGTATAAATTAAATTAAATAGTCTAGAAAAAAATACAGTAAAGAATGAAAAATACGGAAATATAATTACATTAATCTTCAATTGACCACATTATCATTTCATTAAAGAATCTAATTTATCATATTATCATTTCAATTGACCAATTCTAATTTAAATTGTTCTTAACATGTGACGTGATAACATTCTTATAATTGTTAAAAGTAGGAATCTGAAATTTTAAAACGAATGATGATAGAATGCATATGTTTAAAAAAGTATATGTTACTTAAAAAGATTTTATAAGTTAATACATTGTATTATAATTATTTTTAAAAGGACCTTGTATTATATGTATAAACTAATATTATGCTTTCTGATCTAAGAAAATAAAATTTACACTACAATTTTTAATTCTAATCAATTATACACAAAAATTTTAAAAAAAAGTTAAAGCATGAATGAGATCATAGTTGTATTATTTTACTTAAATAAAGAATAATGAGGAGTAAATAGGGAGGGGTGGGAGGAAGGGGAAGAGAGGAGAAAAGCAGAGTCCTCAAGGGTACTTTGTAAAGAGGATATTTTGTTTTATGTTTTGAAAAAGAATAGCATTATGTAAAATGTCCCTTTGTTATTTGACAAGTATAATGTATTGAGGTTCTTATCCCTGCAGTTAAAAAAAAAGTACAAAAGGTTTAAAAGATAAAAAAATCTCCATTTTCAGGTGTTTACGTTTGTGTATAGCGCAACAAATAGGCTTTAATTTGAGGACAATTGATTGATACAAACCTGCCAAAGAGAAAAGATGCATCTCCTGTAAGCTGGTTGTCGGCTAAATCCAAGTAGCAAAATTTGCTTTTGCAAAGGAGGGAGGAAGTGGGCCAGTAAGCCGGTTCCCTACAAGCAAGAGGTCCAATAAGAGGGTAAGTGTCGCGGGGATGGAACCAGTGAGCATGTTACCGTCAAGACGAAGAAATGTAAGCTGAGGTAGGTGACTAAGGAATGGAGGTATTGGACCGTACAACTGATCATAGGGGAGGTTAAGTGTCTGCAGTGCAGTCAGTTTTGCAATGGAAGGAGGAATTGGAACAGAGACGTTGAGACCAAAAATGGTTAGAGCTGTGACCCGGCCGGTGGTGGAGTTACAGTCGATTTCATTCCATGTGCAGCATGAGGTGTTCGAGGACCAGGATGAGAGGCCAGGCGGGTTGTTAATTAAGCTCTGATTTGATGGCGAAGAGTGCGGATTCATCGGCCTTGTCACAGGTTGTAGCTGAGGCGAATATTGGAACAGTGAGGAGGAGAAAAAGGAATGAGAAATACTGATATTTTGTTGAAGCCATCGCTAGAATTTTGATTTGGTTGTTCTATTATGTTGGTTTGAACACTCTGGTTATTTTATTTTATTTTTTCTATTTATGCGCATGCGTGTTTTCTCCTCTCTCACAAGTCATGGCTTATATATGTGATGAACCTCTTACTTGAAACGAGATACTGATTTGATTATTCTTGATGCAAGTTTAACTATTACATGATTTAGTTTAATAATGTTCGGTATTTAGAGCAAACAATTTCCCTTTTTTGCACTTTAGTGATTAATTTTGAAGAGAAAATCTAATTCTCACCGTAGTCTGTTTAGACTATCCTCTTTAGCTACCTATATGAGGGGATTAGATTGCTTAAATAAAACCGAGTAAAGAATTCGAGTTTCATGAAAATTCACGAGACATTAATTAGCTCTAAATAACTTCAAAATTTGTATCAATTTATAAATGACGGTGCGCATTTAATCCGAACTCTCCCAGTACATTGTGCTAATATGAATTTGTCAGGCAGCCCCGTCTGCAGCAGATATCACATATCTTGTTGAAAGCCTTCTCACTTCATTGGACAAATTCAGAAGAGCGTGTCCGGATATTAGTGGGCCCTTTTTTCAGTTCTAGATCTCCCCCAAAATGGTCCAGCTACTGAAATAAATTTGCAAAATGAACCAAACTTTGTGCGATCCTGTTGCACACGTCTTAAACAAGAGAACAGGGTAGGTCTGATGGGCTCCAGTACCGTCCGATCTGCTATAAGATCTGTCGGCATGAAAATTGACGCAAGTGCATACTAATATTAAAGCGGATCGGACAGTCCTGTAGCCCATCGAACATAAAGTAGATCCGATGGGCATCAGACCTACTCCGCAGTCCTTAAACAATGAACATAGACTGAAGTATATTTTGAGCTTCAACCTGATCTAGAGGCTGGTTTAACTAAATCTCAAATTAACCATATGTTAGCTTTAACATAGTTCTGGACATCCTTAAATATCTCGATCTAGTTCTTACATACCGTAGTTTAGGCAGTCACTTCAGTTACTAACACCACAAGATTATATTTTCTCTCTCTCAGTCAGTATTAATATCAATGTTATCAGCTCCAGGCCTCCAGCATTATCAACTCCACCACAACTACACCTTTTTTTTTCCATCTTTGTTTTCTTACTCCTTTTTGTTTGTCTTTTAAAAAATCATTATATGTCATTTACTAGAAAAGAATTGTTGCATACCTTTTAAGTGAATAAAATTATGCAAGCTTCGCTAGAGAGTTGAGATCAAAGTTGTGAGCCTACAAGTATTCATTCAAATGATTACATAGACAGCTAAGCAATTTCTTCTACCCACAAAATTTCACCAACTAAATTAGAGACTAAATCTAGCTATTTAAATCAAAATAGTCCTACCGTCATATCATTCATCCTTCTACGCCATGTTCAGCAACCAGCTGCTCATCATGAATGTGAGACCTTAAAATTTAAAAAAGAGCTCATAAGAAATCGCAGCTACTGCTGCACCAGCAAGTGGGCCAGCCCAGTAGACCCACTGGTTTTCCCAGGACCAGGTCACAAGTGCGGGCCCAAATGACACTGCCGGGTTCATCGATGCACCATCAAAAGCTGCTCCAGCTAGGATATTTGCCCCAACGATACAACCAATAGCTATGGGTGAAATCGTACCAAGGCTACCTGTCAATCGTCATGTGCACAGTTTAAATGAGCATTTTAAGTTTCAGGTGTTGATTTTGTAGCAAATTACTAATCGTCAGTTCAGTTAACAGTATTTAGAGGGCAGTACCCAACCCCATTGAGCAACTATTTATGATTATTGTCTGCTTGTTTGATGTTTTAGGCAACCACAATGGCTAGAAAATTAAATATGCATCTGTGCTACCACATGGTTGCTACTGGCCTGCCTCTGAAACCTATGTACAATACAGAATGTACCAGTACTGAGCCCTACCATACTTGTAATTTTTTACCTTTTAAATATTGGTTATGCATTAGAATGTCAGAACAAATTTTTAACTAACAAGGCCAGAAATTGGAACGATGCAAATCCTCTCGTACTAGGTTTGGCTCCTCGGGGCTTAGCGAATGTCTGGTTCGAAAGGACCTGTCTTGTTCATACAGATAACTTACCCTTTTTTGAGTCCACTGCAGTAGCAAATACAGTCAAGACCAAACCGAAGGTCATGACAGCCTCAAGCACAAGCCCCTGAGTGGTATCAACTCCAGAAAGCTTGAATGTGCCAATGGGAATGCCACTGGTGCAAAAGAGAAGTAGGAGGCATGCAAAAGTAGCGCCGAGCAGTTGAGCAATCCAGTAGATTAGACCCCGAATAAGAGTAATTTTGCCACCGAAGAAGAGACCAAAGGTCACAGCAGGGTTGACATGACCGCCTGAGATGTTGGCCCCAACAGACACTGCCACAACAAGTGAAAATGCATGTGCTAGTGCTGAGGCTATCAGACCAGCAGGGGTGAGTTCTATGGCTCCAGAAAATTTGCCTAAAGGAGATCTCAAGTATCAGTTAATTGAATGTCAAAATCACAACAGTTTCTTAGATAAGATTTAATCAGTGCTATTAAATGGAATGAATTAGGATTACATTGGATGGATTTTTATATTCTCTTCTCCACTACCTTCTTTTTTTTTTCCTTTTGGACCAAACCTATCGGTCAGATTATGTGAAAATACTACGGTAAATAAATAGAGCATTCAGTGAATTCGACTCATATTTAGTCATTTCCTAGTAGCACCCAAAAACAAAATTAGCCAATTGGTAGTGGTCCAATTGGCTAAATTGGTAAAATGAAACAACAGAATAACAGAGTTGACGTACTGAAAGCCATGCCGGAGCCCTGGCTGGCAAAGACAAAGATAAATGTAGAGATGAACTCCGAGAGGGCTGCCTTGAGCGCTGCCGGGCGCGTCGCCTCCTCTTTCGTTCCTATTGCTATCCTTGATATCGCCATTCTCTCTCTATCTCTCCCTGCCAGGCGACCGACTAGGATTGCGTCAGTGGAGCTGAGCTAATTAATTTGAGGTCCAGGAATGCTACAGGTTCATTAAAAAAAATTTAAATTCACCTAAAGTAACTCAAATTTTGAGTTTAAATTCACCCGTCAGATCTGCTACTGCACGAATATTAAAGCAACCGCATTCATAAGTCGGACCGGATTGGTCAGATTCTGATCGGATGGTTAAATCTAAACTCAAAATTTGAGTTACTTCAGAGAATCCGGACTCCCAGTGTACCCGGACAAGTATCCTCTCCATTACTGTAAAAGATTCCCTTCACTTTACGGTTTGAGATTAACTCTCAGCCACTTTAAGATTCAGTCTGACGGAGGGGGCAGTATTATTGGGCTTTAATATTCGTGCCAAGTTAAAAAGAACGGTCCAGATCAAGTAATTGTAAAAGATTCCCTATTACGGTACCGGCGAGGATCTGAATTCAGTGTACCCCTACCCTGCCTTTCATTTCACTCGTACTTTTGTCCGATGAAATTGTCCGGATCACTATTATCCTTCCGGAATTTTTTTATTTGCCTAGCCACATTTTTTTCAAAGAAAACCGGGCTAACAAATGTCTCCGATTTTTTTTTTTAGAAATATGAAATTTAAAAATAGATCTTTATTAATTACCCAGTAAATAGGTATCGGTCCACATGGATAACGTGAAATAATAATTCCTACTAAATTAATTAAATCCAGATGTAAAAGGTTTTGGGGGGTTTGTTTCACTTGGTTGATTGTGAATTTGGTTGAGAAATAAAACGACAATTTAAACAAACAAAATAAAAGGAGATTTGGTAATCAAAATTTGGAGTTCTAGAGGCTTTTGACATAACTAATCTGTTAGTCAATTAATCCACCCAATTCATTCCTATGAATGTCTAATTTGATGGGTTTCTAATCCTAAAATAGTATCAAGTATTACTTTCGTGACTTGATACCGTGCCTAAACCGTTTAGGTTTCACGATTAAGTTCTCTACTTTAGTGGTCTAAACTATAAGTACAAGTTAACCTAATTTATTCTTAAATACCGACTACTTCACGTTTAAATCATTCACACTAATATTCAAGCATAAGCTTAGAGGTCCTAATTAAACTTTAGGTTTCACATTTATTATTTAAGTCATTCACCTAAATTTAATTTTTATTTCTTGTAGTTCTGGACTAGATCAAAGTTGGTCAGTTCTAATCTAAATTCCTTAGATATTTTGGTGTTCTCAATTCTTGAATCAAATTTCCTCAAGTAATAAAATCAAAGTGGTTACTAATTTTAAGCAATCAATTCATGCAAAATCACAAATAAATTAAATCACTAAGAGCAAACACAGACAATCACAATAGAAAACAAACCAAGTAAGAATAACTAAACCAACATCAACTTTACAGCTTAAGTCTCCAGAGAGAAAAACTAGTATGATAAACAAAGAAAAATACAACGTAAAATATTTTACAGAAAATAAAATAGAGAAAAGTGTACCAATCTTTTGCTTCGTCTATGATATTCTCTACATCGCTTGCCTATTTCATCTTTTGCTTCGTCTATGGATCCTCTTTCATCCTGCATTCTCCTCTTTTTATGGACTCCTGGACCGCTTGAATTCAGATCCAGTGAAGTAACTCAATTTTTGGATTTTGGATCAGGACCGTCTGATTCGAATTCGCGACAATCTTTCCTAAAGTGGAGCGCACACATTCCGAGCAATGGATTCGAATTCCGAAGCGATCCCGAGCGACGAATTCGAATTGGATGGTTCCGATCCAAAACCCAAAAATTGAGTTACTTCATGGGATCCGGACCCGGACCGCTTGGGAAGCAATCCAACGCAATCCGGAAAGATATATGGCTTGATTTTGCAAATCGAGAAGGAAATATAACTTCCTGCGGCCCACATTGTTCAAATAATTATCCAATTACATCTTCTGGCGATTAAAATTATCCAATTATAACTTCCGCGGCCCGCAGTTTCTTCTGATTTGGTTTATTTTCCTTGTTTTCTGCAGTTAAAATTCAACTACAACAGTAATTATAACTTTTGATGCAATCTAAACTAAATTATACTAAAATACAAGGATAAGGTTTTGGAAGGTGAAACTCTAGCCGAAAATATATATATATTTGATCTTATTATTTACAACTATGTATATACGTTATGTGTATAATTAATGTATTAGATTCTTTTTCTCATCACAAAACAATAAATTTATTTTAACGGTTCTTATTTTTTTTTATATACCCTACACCAAATATCAGGTGCTTGTCTGAAACTCCGACCATCCAATGAAGATTTGCTCAACACTGGAATCATCTCATTAATTATGTACATTCATGTTCTGTTGAGGATTTAACTGTAAAATAAGAAGTTTAGTTTTCACTTAGACCTTTAAATGCGGAATAGTTAGACCAACCTAAGTTAAACTACCTAAATAGATGGTTCAACTTATTTCCCATGTGAAGCCTGTTGTCACTGAAAGAAAGTTTTTGATATATACTCTCCTGCTTAATTTAGACCATTTTAACTTTAAGACTTCATCAAATAAAAATAGGTTAGACTGAACTAATTTGAAATAACCAACTCCTTAACTTTCAGCCTAATCAAACGTGCAATACTTCAAATGCTCTGTCGCCCCCACTCCATAATAATTTGGCTCTATTTGGCTCTATTTGTTTATTCAATTAAAAAGATGCACAAAGTTGGGACTGGATTTTTGTGCTGATTAAGACGCAGATTTTGCGCTCATAATGCAACGTTACAAATCCAATATAAGAATGATATTTTAGGTTACATTAAGTTGTTGAAAATGTGAAAATTAAAATAAGCATAGTAACTGGAGTTTATTTAGAGCTTCAGCTTAACTCAAGTTGGAGCAAGCACAAGATACCAAAATATTTACAGTTCAAGGTTGAACCAGCTCCACTATATTGTTTAATCTCCCAAATTCAAACATTCATTCTTTAAAACTCCACCATCCCAAACTTAAATACTTAGTGCAACCTATACTAAGAGCGAAAGATCTTTCCTCCTGATTTTGTCATATGTTTTTAACAACAATTAACATATATCAAGTTTGATCAATTTTTATTATTTCAACTACTTAGCATGAAGCTTATTATTGTTATTACTAAGCTCTATAAACTACAAGATGCTTATTCCCTCGATTTTAACATATCTATTACATAGCCTTTAAACTGGAAATTCTCTCAATTGAACGAAGACAGCTGTTGTTCTCTCAGGAATGCTAAAGTGTCCGGACTCAGCTTCATATTTTGCTTTTTTCACCAAATCGTCTGCAGAATTTAACTACGAAAGTGAAAAAATTACATATTTGGTTAGCATATGAAGCTGGTGCAGCATTAGCACAGTTGGTTTCTGTTTTTATCCTCTTTTTCCTTAGCTTCTTGGTAGAACATATTTCTGAAGTCACAAGACACCAAAGAAATTGCATACCTGAACCGGGTGTAGTTGGAGAGTCTTTGACTTGAGAGCAGGGATTTCCATGGAGACCACATCTGGGCTTGCATTAAATACAACCACTATAAATGAATACCTGCAAAACAACAAAAATAATAGTTATAAATTGCAGAAAACACTGTAAATGAATTAGTGATGTACAACTTGTACCAGAAATGAATTAGTGATGTACAACTATAAATGAATTAGTGATGTACATCACTATAAATAAATTAGTGATGTACAACTATAAATGAATTAGTGATGTACAACTGGTACCAGAAAACACTGTAATCCTCTAACTGGCACAGCTGCACAAGACCAATTCATGATCTGAACCAGTTCTCTGTTCATAAAATGGACAAATATACAGTTTGATTGAATAAAAAATCCCAAAGTGTAGTCGAGCAGATAGCAAGTATGAAAATATTATCCAAGTACACAGGTCGGTACCAATATGTAATATATTACAACAATGTAGTCAATGTATTAAGCTTACATGGGGTCTAACTGAGAAATGCCGGGTTTACCGCCATGTTCATCTTCAATACTCATGGCAATGACACCTGGTATCCACAATGGTCCTGTGTTGTGAAAGTGTACCCTTTCCTTTTATAGCACACAAAAAAATTGTAAGAACAGTATTTTATTTTCAATAATATATTTGCCTGTTAAACCAAATTTCCAATTACTTGAATAGAGTTTGCACTGCTTAGACGAAAAAGTGGCGAGGAGTATCGTATCTTCAGGAGATCAGTGAAGTTACGAAGTGCAGCAAGGATGTGGGATTTATTAGGCTTGAATGATGGATTGGCCAATCGAGGTTTAATCCTGGAATAAATAATTCATTTACTCGGGAAATTAAAACAGTAAGACAATCAACAAATTTAGCAATTGACGTACACTTCACAAAGATAAAGGACACCGAATGGTGAAAGGGTATGGTTTAGGACCTCACATTGTTTTGGATTTCAAGTTGGATGTTTTGGGTCATGTCTTGAAATTCACAGATAGGTTAGCTTGACATTGGAATGTTTGATTAATTTTCAAAGTTGTAAGGCCAGGTCAGTTTTGGCAGGTACTGCCAGCTTAGGTCATTTGCTCATTTCAGGTTACTGGTCATCTGGCATTTGGGTCATTTTGGGTTGTTGGCAAATTTGATCAATTCTAAAGATCACTAATCTCAGTATCTTACAAGCTGTCCATTCAAGTCAATCTCACTGCTGGTTTACACAAGTCAATAGATCCAGGTACTGTATGTACTGAATCCCAATTCACGATGCTTTCTTTTTTCCTTTTTTTTTTTTCAGCGGTGCAAGAGATGTCAATAAACAATAATAACCAAATCTGACCCAACCTTGGACTCTCCAGAACCCAACACCAGGATTTTCATGTCAGGTTAGGCCACATCTAGACCCAACCTAACCTGGTCTTTTCTTAAAGATTAATCCATAAATGCACACAAAAGTTTTCTGTTTTAAATACAACAACAACAACCAAGCCTTTAGTCCGAAACAAAGTTTTCTGTTTTAAATGAATTTAATTTTTTTTTTTTTAATATCTTAATTAAGTGTCTATAATAATTTTAAATTCTAATTCAGCACTTTGCATGTGATCTTTTTATGCATCGTGCATATTAGAAAAGAGAAAGTTTAATTTATGTTTTACAACTCATGAAACTATTTGAAATTTTTCAAGGATCTATGTTTAGCGACCTCTAATTACAAATCTTTGGTACTTGAAACTTTGACTCTGTTTACTTGCTTTGAATAAATATTGAAAAGATTATCTGGATAAATCAATTGCCAAGTTATCGTATTACATATTTTTAATTCCAGTAAAATTTAAACCAACAATCACATCTAACCCAACCAGAAGATCTACACAAGTAGCACAAAGCAGTGATGAAACAAATACCTTAGCTGATGGTGATATATATACACTTACAGTTGTACAGGTATAACTGTACAGAGAGAGAGAGAGAGAGAGAGGAGTTACAGAGGCCAGTTGTGTTCGTTCTTTTCCTTTGGAGGGAGGCCAACACCCCAGTTGTTTGTTTCGTAAGTAAAATCAAGCCTTTTCAAGGAGATAAAACGTAAGGTACAACTTTAGTATAGAAGAATAAAATAAAAGATATACATCCAAGTCTAGAATATAAGCAGTCTATTCAACAAACCTATTAAACCAATCACCGGAATTATAGGAGTCACGATCAAGGGATTTTGACCTTAGTAGCTCATCACCAGCATGGAAGAAAGGTATTCCCTACCATAAAAATATACGGAAGTATGACCTTAGAATTTAGATTTTATCAAAATTGAAGCAGACTTTCATGCACCAAATTAGATTTTTTTTATTTGGGCACAGTCGGGTGGCATTGTGGCAGTATAGAACCAAATATGCAGCTTGTGAAACAATTTACATTACACTTCACACTTTTCAATTCAATTGAATCTACCATTAGGGATATCGATGAAAGAGAGCACCAATCTGATGTGCATGTTTGGGCCTGGAGCAATTTGTCACAAAATTTATGTATGGAAACTTAGTTACAGTTTGCTAGGCAAGGAAACATTTATGCAATGTTGGTATTTGACCATATAGACTCCATCAGTACAAACCCAAGAAGATCTTTAGTTTATTCTATTTTAAAGAAGTATAAGCTACAAAAGTGTGGTAAAAAGTAAAGAAATGATGAAGAAGTAATAAAAAGTCATACGTCACATACGAGCTAAAATATAAAGTTACACATAGCTGGCTGGTACATTACTTTCTGGAACGTTTTTGATATCTTATACAGCAGAGCTTGGCAGAAAGTAGAAAATAAAGAGTAAAAACCTGGGAGAGAGCAACAATGCTTGAAGCAACGTGATTCATTCTACATCTATCTTCAATTGAAAGTTCAAATGGAGTCTGCAAAAATAAAAAAATAAATTTAATTATAACAACTTAGAAGTAGGTTTTTAGTTACAACGATTATAAGAGTAACAAATAAATAACAATAACTACTAACATGACACTATTAAAAAAGTAGATTTTCAATGATTAAATGAAATTTGAATTAAAACAGAAAAAACTGAATACTACCCTGAACATATGCGTTAAAAGTTTGCCCACTTATATATTACCTTGAGACTGATAATATCAAACAGAGTTTCGTTATCATGAGCTGAGACATAGTTTATCTGCAATGGAAAAAATAAACAGAAACCAAAATTCAATTTTAAAACAAATTTGTGCTCAACTAAAAGTAGAAGGCTCAGTTCATACTGTCTCTGTGGGTTCCATGGCATATCCAACGGGGTCCCCACCATAAGTCATTATCTCTGATCCTTTCATCTGTCAAATGCAATTTATCAATATTTAACAGAAAATATAATAACTGCTTATTTGTGTCAAATATAACAGAAAGATCATTATTTCAAGTATTTTCATTTATGGAAACAAAAATTGAAAGATCAGTTATAAAAATAATTAACTAACCGTTTCCCCTCTATGACAAATCAGAACAAAATTTCTCAAATTACCAGCTAAGCCAACCTTAAAAATATAGAAAAACAAGAATAAAGTTGAATTCTGATGCATTTGTAATGCATATAAGGCAATACACACATATTGAAACCTGTATATGGTCGGCAGATCCTGAGAGCATAATGTCTGTATTAGATTTACCCCCTTGATCATATCCATTCGGCTACAAACAAAATTTAAACAAAGTTAACTCCCAAAAAATTGTTGTCACTTATAGTTATCAGACAGACATTTAGTGAAGAGAAACTAACTAATGAAGCAACATGAAAATGAGAGGGGCACCTCTAGAGAAAGACCGGTGACAAATCCTTGCTGAAGTGGATTGCCAAATGGTGAACCACCAAGAACTGCATCTCTTATTCTATCATTAAAACTGCAAAAAGGTAAAAGGTAAAAGGTAAGCAAGAGTGCTTAAATTGCTTTACGAGCTTTTTGTGTTTTCCTAGGCAGATTAGATCTTATCTGGTTTTCTTCATGGTTATGTTTTTAAGCCATTTTTTTTGCCTAATACTGAAATTGGAAAATTTTATAGAAGAGATAAATTCATACCTGCCAATGTCGGTACCAGATATGTTAAATTGAGATGCATTTATGCCACGCTGGTTTTTTGCCACCTCACCAAAATCCCAACCCTCTCCATATCTACATTTAGATATAGTATTTTAAGGTATAAAGTAATTCTTGCACTATTTTAATTAAAATTAATGTGAGCAATCAAGTTCATACAGATATATCTTTGAGCCATCTACCCTGTCTTTATCTTCAGTCAGGCTTTGAAGCATATCTTTGGCTTTTACCTAGGTCAGCATTTGAAAAGGTGAAAATCTGAAGAAAGTAGATAATAGAGAATAGAAAATAGAAAATACAATAGGGTAGAGAGACAGATATGTACCATGGTGTGCTTCATAATATGCCCCATTAGATCAAATCTGAACCCGTCCACCTAGCAGCAACAGCTATATTTTTAATACCTAGAAACAATTTAATCTCAGGTTGATTCAGGGGTATTTTGGTCATAGGGGCGGTGATATGGGTAGGCTGTGATATGAGCCCTTCAGTTATCAGTTAGGTTGGCCTAACATATTAGAAGATAGAAGATAGTTTATGGGCTCGACCTCTATTTATGAAACTGACTGTTTATGGGTTTTAATGCAAAACCGGCAGCTCTTGAATACCAATTTTTGTTTTTTTACAAGAAAAATAATAATTCTCAGGTGCATCTAGGTACTGGCCATGATTGCCATCTAGGTACACCAAAGACGAGAGTAATTTTACAAAAAAATGTTGGGCAAACAGAGCCCATATGGAGGGGCGGATCTACTGCCAAGCCAGGGGGTGCTTAGCCACCCCATGATTTTAAAATTTTAATCATGTATATTGAAACTTAATTGATTTTTTTTAAGTGTTTATATGGTTCAACCCCACTCATAAAATGCTAAATGTGTGTATGTAGCTTAGTGGTTAGAATTCTACTTTGTGGTAAGACTTGGATTCAAATTTCAACTGCCACACATTATGCATTTTACGTTGCAGCCCCTCCAATCTAAATTTTATTTTCACTTACTCACAAGTTCAACTATAAAACTTAAATAACCACAAATCAAACATACAAACACAGAAAGAGAAAAACCTTGTAATCGACAGCCCAACATAGAAGATCATCAAGGATTAAACGCTCGACCATTAGATGCTCACTGGCAGTATTATTTACGCAACTGCTGTTCTCTATATCACCATTTTTGTTCCTTCTAAGATAATAACCAGGTACAATCTGCAAACCAACAGTGCTTGTGATTACTTCGCTAATGAGATAGTCCCTCTCTAATTTCTTACCCACCAAGTAATGAAAATTATATTCAAAGTTGAACCAGTGCATGCTCTTTATCTCAGTTCGAGACATTTAATATGTTTCCATGCCCTTTGTTAATAGGGTTTGAGTTGGACTTTTAGTGCATATAGCTAACCAAGAGCATTTCTTCATTGTTAAAAAAAATAATAAGACATGATAAATTAAAATGAAATAAATAAAAATATAAAAGAGGCTTGCTGCATAGTTCAGAGCCAACCCAATTGCCTGAAAGTACTCAGGTAAACAAGTTTAAATAAAATAACAAAACTACAACCTTGTCAAGAACAGAGCAATCATCAAATGGCCCACTTGCATACAGATGATTGTACACTACATCAAGCACAACACGGAGGCCAATGCGATTGAGCGCCTGAAATAAAACGCTAGGGTGTACTTATATTCAGCAGCAAAATATCACTTCAAGCATTCCTTCTTTATATGATTATGTACTCCTCTGTTACATGAGATAAAGTATAAAACATAAAGAACAATATACAGCACCTGGATCATTTGACGAAATTCTAAAATACGGCTAGAACCATCCGGATTAGTGGCATAGCTTCCCTTAGGAACCCCCCACAACACAGGATTATACCTATAAGTTTTATATCATAAAAATGAAAATGCGGAATGCTTATTTGTCTGATCCAGGGAGGAAAAAATGCGATAATTGTACCCCCAGTTATAGCCGTCTTTGTCTTGAATAGCCGTTATCTGTGCCTGTTGCTCATCTGAATCAGGAGGTAATGCTGCCAACACTGTATAATCTGCTTAGTGGTACATTAAGATTCATTATTATCATGCCATGTACCAGCACTGTTTTGTCAGAAAGAAATAATAGGTTTGTGCATGTTGTTTGCCTTTCCTAACTTGCTCACAAGTATTACCATAGAGGAAATTAAAAATAAGGAGGGCATAAAATACTGCCGAGCAAATATCAGATGCTTTGTTATTTATATAAAGCTGAGATTTTTTTTAGCAAAAATTAATATTGGAATGAAGAAAAATATTGTAAGCATACAATATTTCTGAATGTACTTTGTTATAATTTTTCAGAATAGTAATAAAATCAACCTTTACCACAAAAAAGATAGAACACATAACATATGCATAATAATATAAATGAAGTAAATTTCTAAAAACTAAAAAGAATTCATCACAACAATTTTTTATCATTTCACAAAAAAGTTTTTTGATGAACTCTAAAAGATTTCAAATGTTTTTGTAGATACAAGGATACATGTGCTAAGAAAGACATTTACCAGGGTGACTCCAGTTACTAGAATTATCATCTACACCACCAAATTGATAACTAGGAAGAAGATGAACATGAGATAAACCAGCTTCGCTGAGCTTTCTTAAGTGCTTTACTCCTGCCGAGTCCTAAATAATACAACTAACTATAATTAGTAGAAGTTTCATTTTATTAGCTAGGTGGAAGGATATATTACAAATACAGAAAAGCTGGATAGTACCTTACAGGTAAATGCTGGGTATCGACCTCGAAAATCAGGATCTACCGTGCTGTCACTAGCACTAGAATAAATAATAGTTAAGTTTATTTGAGCATTCCCAAATGTTTATTAAATTTCTTAATCTTTTTGAGATAAAAGATTTAGTCACCTGAAATCACGGATATTCAACTCGTAAATGCTGATATCAGCAAAGGAACCAAGGTGTGGTTTTTCATTAGCCAACCCATCCCAGCCGTTGGGCTTCAACTCTTCACTTCTAATATCAACCAACCATGTTCTTTTTCCATCCGAAGAGAGCCTAACTAATGCAAATATAAAATAAATATAAAACCATAGAAGAGCAAAGACAAAACCCAAATGGAGGTGAATTCGGCCAATAATTGAAAATTGAGGAATAATTGAAACTTAATCGATGCCAAATTTCACAACCAAGAGAATTTTCTAAGTATGAGATAAGGGCCAGAGCCCTCAAATCACTCACATTGCCTGTACTGGATAACATCAGACATCCCACCAAGAGAGCAATGCCTTAATCATCTATGCTAGGCTTGGTTCTCTTACTACTAAGAGTTAACTCACACAATTTGGGATAAATTATGAACTGGGTGAACCTATACTGTACGGATGGAATTGGTGAAAGCCTATACTTCTTTATACAGGAAAAGTTGGCATTGTTGGATAGAACAATTGATGCTTATCAGTTTTCAAGTACCACAAATTTTGTCGTTTAAGATTTGGAACCCACCAGATAAATACTCATTTTAGCTCTAGAAACAAAAAAAGAAAAGAAAAGAAATTGAAGTTCGTATACCCTCTAGCATATGGATCGTTTGCTTGACACTTCTCAACTCTTGAAGTGCTAGGATGAAACACAGTTATTTCATATGTGTAATACCGGCCTTCCCAGTCTCTAGGCCCCACAGTGCTCCATACTCCGTTTATCTCCTCCATTTTCACATGCTCCTTAGGATCTCCAGTCGGACCCTCATAAAAGCAGACAGTTACCTCCTGCATTTACATTTATCTTTTTGTAAGAAGGTCACTATATACCATAAACAGATGAGGTACTTGCTAGTACCAATTGCTGAATTGTATGGTATTCCTTGAACTAATATGAAATAGCACCTGAGCTGTAGGAGCCCAGAGATTAAGGCTGATTGTCTCCTTTGTGAAAGTTGCACCAAGGGATCCCGAATATGCAAACATGTCATCTAACACGCCAGGTAATTGCAAGCCAGTACAGGTTTTTAATGTACCATCAACTATTGAAATAATTAAAAAAGTGAGATTAATACCTGCAAGGATGAGCCTACTAATTTGGAAAAAAAAAATACACTGTATGAAACTAGTCTCAAAAAGTTTAACTGCAAGGATGGAAATTTACAAAAGAAGAAGTAAAACAGTTTGCTTAGGAAGATTTATACTAACCATTATATGAAGCAACTGCCAGCTGGCATTTTAGAAGCTCTTCAACATTGGTAGAACTTGGGACTCTAAATGCTTGGTAAGAGCTGATATGAGGGAATTTCTGAGTAACCTGATATCAATAATTAAAATCTATGATTATGTTATATTATAAGAAGTTTGTATGATATTTTGGAGTTCCTATATTATACCATAGAGAAGAGCTTACGGTTACTGGAAGACCACATGCATCAGATTCAAGTGCAATTTTGAAATCATAACCTGACAAAGGCAGTTCCATTGTGATTATATGCGAGCAAATACATGAACAATTAATTCACTGATATTCTTTTTTTCTTTTATACCTTCAATGCCCTGACCAGTGAGGGATAAATTAGCATTGATGCTGGAATAGAGGTGAAGAGAAGCCTGATCATCATTTATATCCCAAGCTATGAGAAATTTCTCAACCCAATACGCTCTGGCATGAGACACCCATTCCTACAGAAAGAAAATTATTAGAAAAAAAAAGGAGCGAAACAGATTAACATAAAAGAGGGAATTTCCTTGTGCTTGCATATCCCCCTTTGCCTAATCTCCTAATGGCATATGCTGCTAGCTTCATTGAAGTCAATTTTTTTTTTGTAATAAACAAATATGTTGAACTATAAAAGAATTACTCTAAAATTCTTTTCCAAAAAAAATCTTTCAATTTTTTCTTCATTTTTTCTGTAATCTTTTTAACAAGTTTACCATATTGACTGGTTTGGAAACAAACAAACAAACACAAAAAAGAATAGAATAAATGCAATTTTAGAATATCTATGACCCATAACATGTTATCATTTAAAAAAAATACTATAAAAATGTTAAGAGAGCAGTTCTGCTGTCAGATGGGATACACATGTACACTAGTGTTGACCTTAATAATCATAATAATAATCATGCTACGATAGGAAAAAGATGGTATTGGGTTTATTAGGATGCCTATTTTGCATTCAGCAGTGTAGCAGTTCCTTAAATTCTACTAGGCGAGTCAGTGTCACATTATTGCCATCCATTACATGAACAGGAATACCAGGAGCACCACAAAAAACGACAGGCATTATTAAATAATAAATAATGCGAACCTGAGATAAAACAAGATCAGCACCCTCCGACTCCATCATACAATTCGGATCGGGCGAGCAGAAAGGGGTAATCGGCTTTCGGATCTTAGCGGGAAGTCGTTTAACGGAGCGAAAACAAGAGGAATTTAGCGAAGAGAGAGGAAGGGACTGAGAGGAGGATAAGAGAGATGAAGTGAAGGGAAGGTGGTGGCGAGGATTGGGAAGTAATAAAGGGGATATATAGGAGATCGACATGGGAGAGAAGTGAGCATGGAAGACGAGGCAATGGTGATGGTTGGAGAGTGATGCAAACATTTTTTCCTCTTAAGTGCGCACGGGGCTGGAGTCTGAGAGTAGTCCGGAAGGATGCTGGAAACCGTGCCGAAGTCCACAAGACCACAACGAATTCAGATCCTCCCCGGTACCGTAATAGGGAATCTTGTATAATTACTTGATCTGGACCGTTCCTTTTAACTTGGATCTAAAAGTCCAATAATACTGCCCCCTCCGTCAGTCCGAATCTCAAAGCGGCTGAGAGTTAATCCCAAACCGTAAAGTGAAGAGAATCTTTTACAATAATGGAGACGATATTTGTCCAGTCCACAACACGAGCTTCCATAATTTGTGTATTACTTTTTTTACCGACATTTTATAATATCAAAGTTTATTACAAATTAATTATTCGTTGGGAATTAATAAAAATGTTCCTACTAGTCAGAAAACGACCAGTACCTTATTTATTTAAATACCTGCCATTTTTCGACCGGTACCTTATTTATCTAAGTATCGGCCATTTTCTGGCCGGTACTTTTTTTTTTTTTTTTTATACTCATCTTTCTTTCTTCCCCCTCACAACTCACTCAACTCACAAAAGAGAAATGGAGGAAGTGACAGATAGAAAGAGAAGGCGATTTTTGAGGCAAAAAGGCTAATATTTGAATAAGCCAAAATGATGAACAATAGCAACCGAGGTAGGTCGTCCAATTGTGACATAGCGAGATTAGGGTCAATTAGTGATCGAGGGAAAAATAAGGAAAAAAAGAACAACTGTCTAGTATACCATGATAAAAAGGAATGTCAATCATTATACAGGAGGAATTTCGTAGGTATGAAATTTCAGACGATAACTTTGTGGAAAACCCCTACGGCTATGGGTTGAAAAAAAAAATGTTGATCCAGAGCCACCAACATCAGATAACTCATCCGTGTACTTATACTGGTAAGGCTACCACTTCGTCTACTGTGACTGATCCAGATTCGGCAAAATCGGCTCGTTCTAAGAAGTAGTATTAGTAGGGTTTAAAATTTGAATGCATCTGAGATTGGTTCTAAGAAGTAGTATTATTGCATTTGAGCTTGGTTCCAACCCCTGACTCTATCGGAACTCTTCGGGCGTAGATTTCTATTATAAAATTTCCAGTGGCCTTCAAATAACCGTACACCCCTCTCCAAGTACTTTCATCTAGTAGTTTCGCAAGGGTATATTTCCCGGAGTTTCCATTGCAAACTCGAGTTGCCAATTCTAAGTTTCACTTTTCTGGGTTATAACCAGTGCATGCGTAAATCATGGGTTTCACATCACAAAGTGAGATATCATCGGGAATCATAAATGAATGAGTTGGGTCTTTGTTGTAATAAGCCTCGTATGCATTACTAAAAACCTTCCCACCACAGTGTAATAAAATCACGACCATGGCAAATAAACTACATTTTGAAAAATGACAAACAATTGTCAGATTACTAATCTACATGTATAGGTTACTAAAAAATAATTACAAATAAATAAAAAATTAAATATGTCTGTATATACGTAATGGTCAGTTGAATAATAGTTCTTTACATAATCTTACAGTTTCTTGAGTTCTTTACATCATAAGTTCCCGGCATGAAAGAAATATAAATTATGTCAAACATAATCTTTACAGTTTCTTGAGTTCTAATTACCATTAAGTTCATATTTGGATACTATTTAGTCAATCATCCAACAAACAATAGTTTAGAATATTTATTTTTCAAATCCATTGCTCTTTTGATACGATTTTCATATTACTTATGCAGACTTGTCAATCATCCAAATATCAGTGTTGAGCATTAACAGATTTACAATCATCTTTATTGCTACTATGCAAGTCGTTCAGCATTACAGATTTACAATTTATGCAGTATTAAGTATTAACAGAGAATCCTATCAGAGGATGTTAATTAACTTCTTTGGAGAATTAACAGCATACTGTTTCATTGATTTTCATAATCTACTCGAAACATACACAAAATTATAATCCTTTCTGTACCTGAAAAGATACGTGGTTATCCATGGGGTCAAGACGGTTTGGATCAGCATCTGGAAGTGGTACATCTTCCGGCTTTTGTACTAGATGAACTCCAACACCATAGTTGAACAGCCTAATAGTTAAATTAAGAGAAAAAAAAACAGATTAAAAGAAAAATGATATAAATGCTAACATGGCTATAAAAAGACCAGACTTGTCATCCAACATATATGTACTTCAATCTACATTGCTCTGCATAAGTAATATTTAGAAATTGAATCTGACACATGATTAAAAATTTGAAAATTTTGAAATAGATAGAATGAAAATCCACTTCCATCAACTTAAATAGTTGAATTGCTGCTTCCTTCATATAATCATATCAAAAGAGCATAGCCGGCCCTGGTGCAGGGCACCCAGGGCGACCGCCCCGGGCCCCAAGATACAAGGGGCCCAAAAAAAAAAATTAGTTTGTAATATATATATTAAAAAATATTAATCTATATATATATTAAAAATAAATAAAATATTAGAGTCCAAATTTTGTATATATAAAGGGTCCAAACTTTTCTATAAATAGGCATGATTTATTGACATATCAATCATAAATGAGACCGGCTAATAGGCTTCCATAAGTACTTCAACACTATATGTTTATAAGTTGTTTGTGCATTTTAAAAGTCCAAATAGTCGATTCAAACCATTCAGCATGATATCCATATTAAAACGTGCTTGGAGACTAAATTTTACATTTTTTTTGAATTTTTTTACTATTTTTTAAGGTAGGTAGAAAATCATTGTTTTTTATGGTTCAGAATCTTCTGAATCAATGAATTTTCTATCTATTTTAAAAAATAGTAAAAAAATTCCAAAAAAAGTAAAATTTGGTCTCCAAGCAAGTTTTAATATGGATATCATATTGAACGGTTTGGATCGACTATTTGGATTTTGAAAATGTAAAAATAACTTATAAGCATATGGTGTTGAAGTACTAATGCAAACGAATTAGCCGGTCTTATAAAAATTTGTATATATAAAGGGCCTAAATTTTTCTCCTGCCCTGGGCCCCAAAATCTTCAGGACCGGCCCTGCAAAAGAGCAATGGAATATATAGAGAATGTAAAAATACTATGGGGATTACAATAAATTTTGAAATGGAAGGTTCACCGATTGATCAAATTAATGTTCCTTTAAGTTCATATTTGGATACGATTTTCCTGATGAATATTTTAACGATATTTCTATATGTAATCATCCTAGCTTGACTATCAAAACTTGAGGAGAGGAGATGTCAAGTCTGGATAATTCTGTCATATTTTTTCTAGGACAGAAACTTCCTAACTTTTCTGATAGATCTCAATTTTGTCTTTTACATAGGTTCTGGAATGGTATCAGTTCCATAAAAGAGTGATCTTGATCTTTATTTAACCCATTTTATGCTAAAATATCTATGTTAATTGTAACTATTCAACCAACCTTTGTTCCTTGTGGTTCCGGACTAAGAAATAGATTTGGTCATTTCTAATCTCAATCCTAGAGTTATTCATGTACATAATTTGGTACCATCAATTATTGATCCTAATCATCTTAAGTTGGTTAAACCTAAGCGGGATGCTAATTAACTAGCACGCAAATTACACAATCACATGAATTACAAAATTAACAAGAATAAACATGCAAGCAAACAATCATCATAAAGAAAACTATCCAAGTAAGATAGATTTTAACACAAATTCATGCTTAAAGCCTAAGCCCCTAGAGAGAAAATCTAGCCTCTCATGGGTGCGCTAACATCCAAAAAAATACAAGAGTAAACATGATAAAAACTGAGAATAACAAGAAAGAGAATAAAGTACATCAATCTCCTTGCTCACTGCCTCTTGTTTTCACTTTGCTCACTCGAGAAACCTTCAATCATTCGCTTCAGTTGCCTTGATTCACTTCGAGAAGTATGAAAAGATGTATAGAGATGTGTAGAATTAAAACTAGGTTCAAAGATGTCTTCTCCTTCTGCCTCCCATATGAATAACATGCAGTATCTGAAGAGAGCCTAACTAATGCAAATATAAAATGTGCCTACCTCATTCTAAAAACCCAGATATATCCTAACTACAAAAGTTGAGCCTAACTACAAAATGTACTATTGAAATAAAGATATAACTAGTTCTTTTTCCATCCAATGTTGAGTACGGATGTAAATTACTTCATTTCTTTTTGATATATCCTAATACTTTTCCTAAAAATTTAGTAGCATTAGTAAATAATGCCTTTCGTAGCGCCGCTTGCAGAAATTTTTATGTTGTAGTATTTTATGTTTAGATTTTCTGTTATTGTAGTATTTTCTGTTTAGATTTTATGTTGTACTATTTTTGTTATTGTTGTAGTATTTACTATTTACTGTTTAGCGTAACTTAGTTTAATTTAGCATATTCGTGATGATTTATTTTATTTTACTACAATTCTCATTATATTAATTTAGTGTAATTTTCCGTAATTTTGCGTTAGTGACGAAAAAAGACCTAGAAAAATATAAAAATAGTATACCAAATATAGTATACCAAACATAAATAGTACCAAATATAAAACACCAAATATAGTATACCAAATATAAATAGTATAAAAAATCACCTCTACAGATCGGGGGACCATCGCTCAGCTGGTACTCCGGCGTTCGCTTGAACCGGCCATACTCTCTCTCTCGGTGTAATGACATAAGCCTTTGCCTCACTGCGTATCCACTCAGCGGTATCCCAGATTGCCTCATACGTCGGCCTAGAGATTGGCGGGGGTGTACAAAAGATGGATGCGGCGAACTCAGTCCCAAAGGTAGGCTGAGTCTGGGACTCGCTACCACTGGCCTCTCTATCATGTGGCATCTTCGTCTCATATCGTGGTACTGGCGGTGGCGGCATGTCGGTCGGATCCTCCTCGAATACCCCGATCTCATCGAAACTGAACTCGCCAAAATCGATATTCCCCGAAAAGGACTCCAGAGGCGATGGCGGCATCTCGGTCGGACCCTGCAATCATATACATAATTAAGTAAATTTGATCCGAATGAAGAAATTAGTACTAACCTGACAGCTAATGAAAAAAGACATACCAAAGGTTGAACCGGACGTCCATGCTCATCGTAGAATGCCTCCCACCCAGTCATGGACAATACCCAACGATGGTAGTCCCACTCTGGCTGCTCATCGGGGGGAAGTGGCATCTCATCTAGCATAACTGGGCTCGCGTCGGGCTAAGCTGGATTTATCTCACGCCAGTTGATGTTCTCTCTGGCGTCTCGCGGCATGGTGATGAGCTGTCCACCGTGCCCGGCATCATAAACAAAATTGGCATTCTGCTTGAGGAAGTGGTACCCAAGACTTCTCCAGTTCTTCTTTTCCAGCATGGTGACCCCATGCGAGGCAGCTTTAAGCGAGGTCAAAAGCTGGAAAAAAACTACTTTGTTAGAACAAACCTTGATGAACTAATAAGTTAGGAAAAAACTATGTAGATTTATGTGCATTACCTGGCGAGCCCATTTTTTGCCGTTGGGTGTGTAACCATCATCGTCTTTGATCCTGTCGCATAAATGAGCACCGTAATCACCCTGCAGATATACGGTGGCCATGCAGACCCCCACGTACCAAGCCTCATACCTCAATAGGGGATGTCTCGGGGTTTGAATCAGCTCATCTGGCACGTGATAAAAGTCGTGGTACCCCGGAGCCTCTGTCGTAGTGTAATACTCATGTAAATGAACGCGTCAGTCGTGCTCCGGTCACCCTAAGTGACTTATCCTGTAAAGAACACGTTAGTTGTAATACAAAGATATCAAGTAATTTGGGATAATAGATAATAGGATACGACTTACTTGTGCAGGTCTTTGATGGTGGAACACGACAAAGATAGGTCTGTGGGAATCAACGGCGCATATCCAAGCTGACGGAGTACCCGATCTGGATAGTGGTGCTCCACTATCCATAAGTGTACGAGTGGACTTTTATAGTACCATCTCTCCCGCTGCTGTAGACAAATCCTCGGTAACCGCTTATCCTCGTACAACTGGTCGTACGGTGTCCACTCAACAAGGTCTGACAGCCAAACTCTGCAGCTCTGAACGGACTGGCCTGATACCAATGGTACTACCGTGGGTCCGATCCACGTAGTTGTGATCACCGTGCCACTTCTTTGCATATGCCGAGCATCTGAGCGGATCGGGCGCTCCCTATGTAGGAGGCTCATTCGGGATAGGCTGAGCCATCGAAAGCCGTGACCACGAGCAGTGCTGAAGCAAGAGTTTCGGCCCGTACATCTGCTTCTTATCCTTCTGTATTTTCAAAAAATTTTGTCGTCAGGGTATTTGGATTGGTTGATTAAAACTTTAATTGAGAAAATAGTTAGAGACTTACCATACAACTACGGCACATGTGGGAGTACATATGGGCTAGGACAACCCCACCCCAGTTGTACGGTGACAGGTGATCAAGGTTTGCCAGCAGCGGAAGATACATCATCGGCATCATATCACCGCTGGAATCAGAAAACATGACAAAACCAAGGTCCATCACGTAGTCCTGTGTATATCTACAATACAGAACAGATAATGAAGCACTATTCGCAAATGTAATAGAAACAATTTATAGTTTTTATCTCTGAATCTGCTCATCGGTGAAATCTGTTGTCAGACAAAGTGCTCCCGTAACTTCGTAATTCTCAGATTGAGAGAGAAAGGGGTGGTGATGTGGCAAGAAGGAGGCGGTGCTGTTCGGCTGGCAAAGTAACGGATTGCTGCAGCAGGCCATCTTTGGTTTATCTCTCTCTTACTTGCTGCTAAGCGATTTGGGAAGGAACCACACTCACGCTTTGTCCGAGGTGTTTCACGTGATCAGAACCGTTGATCTGCAGAAGATTAAGGGGGAACAGTGTGAAAATCAACAGCTTAGATCACAAGAAGAATGTTAAGTTCAAGTACCTCAGCAATTATCCCAGATTCCCAGTGACCCAGTCTCGGTCAGAAGTTAAGATTTTCTAAAGGAACCCAATTTTAAGATCCGGACCGTTAGATTCAAATCGGACGGTCCGGATCTGAACTCAAAAATTGAGTTACTTTAGGAATCCGGACCCGAAGTTAAGTGGGTTTGGATATTGCCCACACCAGAACTCAGAAGTGCCGCTAATTGAACTGAGCGGCCCGTGAAAAAACGGGCCGATTAATAAATGAATTGTTAATGAACAGAACTATAAATGATTTGGGCTCAAAACTCGATCCTGTTTCAAATTCTGATTATTGACTCGATCCTATTATTTTTCTACTTGCTAACAGCTACTCATTAGCGACGATTTGCAAAGGAACAACCAAGCCGTTTTTGCGAACAACAGAATTTGTGTGACAAGAGGGTCACACAGCCCATTCCACCTTTGAAGAGGCCGAGAAGAAGGCATTGCGATGATTAATGTATACAAGGATTTTGCATATGAGCAAATCTTACTCCCAATCTATGTTGCATGGATACGGATACGGGTATCGTATCGGATACGATACAGATACAGCGATACGACAAATTTTCAAAAATCAAGAATACTGGATACGATACGTTTATTATATATATTATTTTTTATTATTTTATATATTGTATTTAGATAATCATAACTTAAATCAAATTTGTATAAAAAATTAAAGGCATAACATAAGAATATATTAAATACTATAGTTACTAGAATATATCACAAATAAAATTTTGGTGTAGTGGTCAAAGCTTTTGACCCTCACATGCTGTGCCCGAGTTTGATTCACGCTTAAAGTAGAAAAAAATGCGGCAAGGCTCATGGGTGCAGGCGGTTCGCAGGCGTATCTAGCTGTTTCAACGGAGTATCGGCAACCGTATCGGCCGAGTAAGGATACGCCACGTAGGCGGATACGCCAGCTGGCGTTTCGGATACGTATCGGTGCCGTATCGGGCGCATATCGGTATCCGATACGTGTCCGATACCGATACGTGGCCTGTTTAGACGTATCCGTGCAACATAGCTACCAATTATTTCTGGTAGAAAATCAAAAGCAGCGAATTTGCTGGTGCCACCTGTACATATATACAACACAATTGAGGCTATGATGGTTGGAAATTCAACTTTTGGGAGATGAAAGGAGTACCTTTAAGGTAGGTGTTTAAGTTATTGACCAAAATTATGAACTCTTTGGATTCATATATACACGGAAGAATGTAGAATGCTCAAATATATATAAGGCTGAAATGTATTTCCTCCTCAAACATATTTTTTTTCTCATCTTAGCTCGTGAAGTAATGTATTTTATTAAAATTTTCTTTTATCTAAAGATGTTGTACAAGTTTTTATTAAATATTAATATTCAAGAAAATTTTGCAAGTAGAGATAGAAAGAGATATCGAGAGGAAAGAAAAGTATTGCATGACTAGCTACTCATTCATCTATTACTTCATTATATTTTAAATATCTTCTTATTTATGTGAAATATATTTATAATATTTTGTTATCTATAAAACATAAAAAGTTTAAAACTATTAGCAAACAAGTCAGTTTTTATATTCAAACATAAAATATTAATAAAAATCTGTCACAATTGTACTAAGTGTAAATGGGGGTCAATTGACCCCCATTTATTTTCAGAAATTTTGTACTTATTGATAAATTTCTATGTAATTTAGTAGAAAATGTTATGGAACTGTCAAATTCACGTTTGAACCTCATAGTTTGAAAGTATGACTATTTTAATATTGTATTAAGAGATGAGAGAAATTTAAACATGTCGATAGCCTTGTTGAGGCTTTTAATATTGAGGGCTCTATAATGTTTATAATTTTAGTTTCGGGGCTATCAATTTTAATTTATGACAAAACAGAACGCGCACCAATTGTGTGACTGCATGATCATATCAGTACTAAACCTATCATATTATATAAGCAAACATCAATTTAAATAGGATACATACTATAGAGTATGACTACTGTTCTGGAGGTGAATAGAGATGGGGAAAGAAAAGGAGAGATGCAGGAAGGTTTTTACCTCAATTTTTTTGTTCAGTAACAAGTTCTTTGCTGCCGCTTGTGACGAACAATTTTCACAACTCGAGCATGAATTCTTCTTTTGGGTTGGCTGCTATAGTAATGTTCACTTTAATTTGCAAAAAAAAAATGATTCTCATTTGGGAGTGAATTTGTAAGGGGAGAGTTTATTAACTGGTATCGACCGTCCGTCTCCGATCCGTGTTTCTAATAATAAAAAATAAAATAAACCTGAACAAGGGACTTCAAGGAAAAAAATTCGAGTTTCTGAGTTGACCCGGCCGATTCCCACCGATTCACCTGATTCCTATTCCATGATCAACTAACTGATTCCTATTCCGATTACATGAATGAATGCATGTGACCTAGCTAGCTATGTGGTACATCTATTTTTTTGAAAAATAGTGGATATTTCCACCGATTTCATATAGAAACCATATGAACCTGATCGGTACCTAAATTAGGTACCAATATTAGACATAAGAGTCACATACATCAGAAATTACATAAGCTTGATAAAGCTATCTAAAACAGCAACGTAACTAAGTAAACTAAGCACATACCAATACCAGAGCCTAAGGGACTACAGCATCCAATAGACTAAAGAACCAATAAACCTAACAGCACCAAAAGAAACATAGCAAAACATAACTACCACAAGAGATTAAACTAATTCTTCCCAATTAACATCATCCCATCACTCGACTCGGCGCCAGACATTTGATTAGCTATGTGGCACATCTACCGTTCATATGAAAATTAATTTGAGACTTAGCTCATAATTTTTTGATAAAAGACTTAGCTCATAATAACAATCAATAATACTTCCATTGTAATTGATGTCATCTTTACATATATCAATAAATAACTAATCACCTCGACTAAAATTATCTCACTTCTGGGTTGGTGCAGGTCACATAATTTATAGAGCATGCAGAGCCGTTCAAACTAGATGGGTACACTGCTTCCTCTGTTACTCTTAAATTGAAGTAGGCTGGCTGCTTAGGCTCTGGTAAAATTATACTCTCTGTGATAAGAAACATGATCACATCAGACATGATGGGTCGATCGGCTGGATTCTCTTGTACACACAGTAATCCCACATGGATGCATCTCTCTGCCTGTCTTTGGGACACTTCAGTTAATGTTGAACAAATTAGCTCTGGAATATTTCCTCCTTTCCATCTGTACCAAGCCTGACAAAGATTAAATCCAGTTCAGAAACAAAATTCTCTTTTGAAGTTTGTAACATATGAATATTGTGTAATTAAGAGTTTAAGTTGTGTATATGTTTCATTACATATCCAAGAAGGTTGAGAAATTCTTCGTATTGGTGGAAACCCGTATTCCTTTTTCCGCTTACAATCTCCAGAAGCAATACACCAAAGCTGAATACATCTGATTTGATTGAGAAAAGACCCTCAGATGCATACTCTGGAGCCATGTAACCGCTGATAAAAAATAAGGAAAAAACATCATTATATGATGATACAACATACAACTGATCAGAATATTATATTACTGGTAATAACTTTATCTTATCCATAGACTGATTTACTTGTAAAAGAGTGAGCCTATGGTGTTATGCATAGCACGGATGGCTAGTGTACTACGGCTCAATATGGTACTTTTTAAAATCTTAACGGTCGATCCAACAGTTCAATGTGATAACCATATGAATATGTACTTGCAAACTAAATTTTATATTTTTTCGAATTTTTTTACTATTTTTTTAGTTAGGTAGAATTTTGATGGTCCAGAATTTTCAGAAAACACTGATTTTTCTACCTATCTAAAAAAATAGTATAAAAGTTCGAAAAAATATAAAATTTAGTTTGCAAGTACATATTCATATGGTTATCACATTGAACGGTTGGATCGACCGTTAGAATTTTAAAAAGTACCATATTGAGCCGTAGTACACTAGCCATCCGTGCTATGCATAGCACCATAGGCTCACTCCTTGTAAAAACATCATACTTACTATGTTCCTACCACCCTATTGGTATTTGCTTGGAGCTCCTTGGGACCGAATATTCTGGCTAATCCAAAATCAGATATCTTTGGGTTCATTTCAGAGTCTAAGAGAATGTTGCTCGCTTTCAAATCCCTATGAATAATTCTTAGCCTGGAGTATTGGTGGAGATATAGGAGTCCTTGAGCAATGCCTTTAATTATCTCAAAACGCCTTTCCCAATTTAGAAGTGCTCCTCTTGTTTTATCTGTAATACAACACATATAAAGGAGCTGGCTTATCTATTGTTTTTGTTTTTTTTAAGTCTTGACAGTGGCAGTCAAGGGTACCATTAAAACAGAAACAAAATTACAGCCTAGTCCCTCAACTTAGACTAATTATTGTTGAGATTTATGTATGTTTATTGCATTAATAGAAGTTGTAGGGTTATATTGGTAAGAAATGAATTATAGAGAATCGTAGGGTTATGAATGAAAAATGTAACGCCTATATAGGCCCAAGAGAACAAAGGAATCAATACAATTCATTTTTCTGATTTTCCACTTGGTATCAGAGCTATACAAATTAGGGTTAGGATTTAGCCACTGTTATGTTACTGTAGCACTCCGCTACTGTAGCACCCGTTACTGTAGACCGCCTCTACAGTACCCGCCGCCGCTGCTACAGTAACCAAACCCTCTCATCTCTCCCTCTTCTCTCTAAGCCGGTTCTCTCTCTTCTAGGGCCGGCCACTACCTAGGGTTCGGGTTTTGGTGTGATTAGGCCGGCGTGGGGGGCCTATACCCCACGATACCCGAGAAGCGGGTTTTGGATTGATTTGATTGGGTTCTTTAAGCTCGAATCTTGATGCGATAAATCAAGATCGGGTCAAGAAGAAGAGAAAGAAAGGGGGAGATGATATGGATCTTATAGTTTAATGAGCAAAAGTTATTCTTTATTGACTAATAGCTCGGGCTTATATAGCCTTACAACGCAATCTTACAATTAATACCCTAGTTTCACCCTAGATTTACCCTAGATTATCTCATAATGACATGGACCTATCCCTAATTAGGCCCATAAACACCCAACAACATACAATAAATCTCAACACTCCCCCTCAAGATGGGCGAAAGATATCCACTAAGCCCATCTTGTCACATCCTCTCGCTAAGTCCAACGAATTTAGTCCTTTCGTCAGACAATCTGCTGCTTGGTCTTTAGTTGCAACATGGCCTAACTCCAGGAGTCCACTGTTCAACTTCTCCTTGATGAAGAACCTATCGATCTCGATATGCTTGGTCCTATCATGCTGCACTGGATTGTTAGCGATACTGATGGCTGACTTGTTATCGCACCATAACTTCATTTGGGCCCCTCGGTCCACCTCGAGCTCCACCAGCAGGGCTCTCAACCACAACATCTTTGCCACGCCTAAGGCCATGGCCCTGTACTCTGCCTCGGCTGTGGATCTCGCAACCACTGTTTGCTTCTTGCTCTTCCAGGAGACCAAATTGCCCCCTACAAACATACAATATCCAGACGTGGACTTCCTGTCATCGGCACAACTAGCCCAGTCTGAATCACAATAGCCCTCAATGTTCAAGTGCCCATTCTTCCTGAAGATTAACCCCTTCCCTGGTGCACTTTTCAGGTACCTCAGAATCTGGTACACAGCATCCATGTGACCCTCTCTAGGGTCATGTATATAGCGACTCACCACACTCACAGCAAAGGATATGTCGGGACGAGTGTGGCTCAAATAGATCAAGCGGCCCACCAACCTCTGGTACCTCTCTCTATCAACTGGCTCTCCTGCCTCAGCACTCAGCTTGGACTTCTGGTCAATGGGAGCAGCCGCAGGCTTGCACCCTAGCATACCTGTCTCTGTAAGCAAATCTAGCACATACTTCCTTTGAGATAAAACAATCCCCTCTACACCATGAGCTACCTCAATCCCAAGGAAGTATCTCAGCTGTCCCAAGTCCTTTACCTCAAACTCCTTGCCCAATCTGGCCTTTAGCTGAGCAATTTCACTCTCATCATCACCAGTGATAATCATGTCGTCCACATACACCGCAAGCATCGTAGTGTGAACTCCATGTCGCCTAAAGAACACTGTATGGTCTGCATTGGTCTGCCGATACCCCATGCCTACCATAACTCTCCTAAACCTGTCAAACCAGGCTCGAGGAGACTGCTTCAGTCCATAAAGAGATTTCTTGAGCCTGCACACCTTACCAATCGTCTGTTTCGTGCCAAAACCTGGTGGTACCTCCATGTACACCTCCTCCAACAAATCACCATGGAGAAAGGCATTCTTCACATCGAACTGGTGTAACTTCCAACCCCCATTTGTTGCCAAGGAAACCAGTGTTCGCACTGTGCTCATCTTTGCCACTGGTGCAAAGGTCTCATCATAGTCGATGCCATAAGTCTGACTGTACCCCTTTGCTACCAATTGGGCCTTGTAGCGCTCAACCCGCCCCTCTGGGTTTTGCTTCACAGTAAAGACCCACTTGCAACCAACTGCCTTCTTGCCTGGTGGTAGTGACACAAGCTCCCAAGTTTTGTTCTTGTCCAAAGCCCCAAGTTCCTCTAGCATGGCAGCTTTCCACTTTAGATCCTCCTTAGCCACCTGCCAACACTTAGGGATAGAGACAGTGTCCAAAAATGCAATGAATGCTCCATGTACCGGTGATATGTGAGAGTAAGAGACAAACTGGGCAATATCATGTGGAAAGCCATATCGATCAGGGGGAACTCCCGCATTGCTGCGAGAAGTCCTCCTTACCGATAAAGGAGCGGGAGGAGTAGAGAGAGGAATCATATCACCTGTGTACTCTGAGTCTGAGGTGGATGGTGTAGGTGTCTCAGGAGTCGGAGGAGGTAGGGACAAGGGACTTGGCACAAGTGGCACTGTAGGCACTGTAGGCACGGTTCCCTCATTCTGCTTTCTTCTCCTCGTGTACACTCTCAGCTCCCCCTGAGTCTGAGTTCCATCATTCTCGGGTTCAACCCGTTCCATCCGTTCCGGCACCACAGCCGACTCCTCAGCAGCCGACTCCACAATCGGCGGACGAGGGACAAGCGGACAAGGGATATCCCCCACACTCACCAGCCTCCTCTCACCACTACTGCTATCCTCCCCCTCTCGCCTCGTACCTCCTGCATCGAGCGAGTCCCCAAAGGGCGATGCGACCTGAGAGGAGTAGTATGGCTCAAGCTCTCTAAATGTGACATCCATACTAACAAACAACCTCCTCTCCACAGGACTCCAGCAAACATACCCCTTCTGAGTAGCCGAGTACCCAACGAACACACACTTCACAGCCCTTGGATCCAGTTTTCCCACATTTGGTCTGTTGTTTTGCACGAAGCACACACAGCCAAAGGTTTTTAGAGGAAGAACATCTTCTTTCTTACCTCTCAACATCTCAATCGGAGACTTCCAATCCAATACCCGCGAGGGCATCCTATTGATCAAATAGGCTGCTGTCAAGACTGCTTGCCCCCACAAGTACTTTGGTACATTCATCGACATCATCATACTCCGGGTCACCTCAAGGAGATGCCTGTTTTTCCGTTCGGCTACCCCATTCTACTCTGGTGTGTACGGACAAGTGGTTTGATGCTGTATTCCCTGAGATGACAAGTACTCCCCAAACGCTCCATTGGTGTACTCTGTCCCATTGTCAGACCTCAATACCTTCACAACTGCACCGTATTGAGTCTGAACCCCTTTGTGAAAGTCTTTGAAGCAAGCAAACACATCACTCTTGTTTTTCATCAGATAGAGCCAAGTCACACGAGAAAAGCAATCAATGAAGGAAACAAAGTACCTAAATCCGTTCACCGTAGTTGTGGGACAAGGTCCCCACACGTCGGAATGTACCAGATCAAAGGCATGAGAACTCCTACTTCCTGAGCTTACATATGAACTCCTTGTATGCTTCCCAAACTCACATCCATCACACACAAGTTTTTGTTTATCAGCTTTCTCATACTTTGATGGATACAAACGTTCCAGTAGGCTGAAGGAAGGGTGCCCCATCCGCCTATGAATCAGAAACAACTCATCCTCCACACTCACCCCAGATCCTCCTGCCCCCACTTTATCAACCACAGATGCCAGCGCTGTGTCCATCCCTTTTCTGTCCATGTACCACAACCCATCACGCCATGTGCCAGTTCCAAGTATCCGACCTGTCCTCTTCTCCTGAAAAACCATCTTCGGAATATCAAAGGTCACGATGCATTTCTGCTCACGAATAATAGCACTAATGGACACCAGATTTACGGGAAAGGAAGGAGCATGCAACACATTGGTCAGAGTCACTGAATCAGTACATCTCACAGTACCCTTACCAACCACGGGCTGGGCCGTACCATCGGCTGTCTGAATGCTCTCTGGGACTGTTAGGTGAGTATAGGAAGAAAACTCTCTAGCAGCACCAGTCACGTGGCGGGATGCACCAGAGTCAACTATCCACTCTGTTGATCTAGTGGTGGATATCGAGGCAAGAGCAAGTGAATCACAAACACCTGTGGCCGAGTGAGCAAAACAAGCAAAGTTACCCCTGGGTGAAGGCGACCCATTACCTATTGCTTTCTGCTTCTTCTTCAGTATCTCCTCACTCTCGCCCTCTGCTACCATCAGATTTGCCCGGTAGTCCCCTCTTCCACCACCTCTGTGACCTCCACTGCCGCGACCGCAACTCCCAGACTGTCCCCGCTCACATGCATCTTTCTTCTTTGGTGGATTAGGACAAGTCTGTCGCAGGTGACCTATCTCCCCGCACTTGTAGCACTATCGAATCTCGTTCCTGTATCCTGTGTTACCTGAATCGGAGGCCACTAGTGCTGACTTCACCCCTGGAAATCCTGCTGCACCAGACTGGAGCCCAATCCTGCTTTCACACGCAGCCGCACTGAACGCTCGCATCAGCATCTGGATCTCAGTGACGCTCAGCTTTGCCCTAATCTCCTCCATCGGATTCTTGCCCCCTTCGGCCATTAATCCGACTCAGATCCCCTTGTCGCACACCGTTCTAAGTTCGAATCCCTCCTACCTCGTCTTCTTGACCCGATCTTGATCTATCTCATCAAGATTCGAGTCGAACCCGATTAAATCACAAAACCCTTCCAGATCTATCTCATTAAAAATTTTTTTTTTTTTTTTTTTTTTCCAAATCAACAGATCACCATAATCGGACCAGCAAATAAAAGAGAAAAGAGAAAAGAGAGATAGCGATAGAGAGAGAGTAAACAGATTTGTTTTTCTTAGGTTGAGAAAAAAAGGAGAGAGAGGTTGAACCATCCCAGCAAGCAGAGACCAGCGGGTGGCGACCTTAGCAGAGACCCTAGCGGCGGCCCTAGCAGAAATCCTAGCAGCGGCGGCCTAGCGGAACCAGAGCAAACCTGGCGACGGCCAGTAGAGGTGCCTGACGGAACCCTAGCAGAAGCCAGCGGCGGCCTGGCGGCGACCTTGCTGACCCAGACAGTAGCAGCGGCTGAGATGGCGCTACAGTAGCGAATGCTACAGTAACGATTTTTTTTTTTTTTTCTGTAGCTAACCCTAATTAGACGGCTCTGATACCATATAGTTTAATGAGCAAAAGTTATTCTTTATTGACTAATAGCTCGGGCTTATATAGCCTTACAACGCAATCTTACAATTAATACCCTAGATTCACCCTAGATTTACCCTAGATTATCTCATAATGACATGGACCTATCCCTAATTAGGCCCATAAACACCCAACAACATACAATAAATCTCAACAGATCTCGATCTTGAGAGTGTAAGATCGGGTCTAAGAAAGAAGTAGGAGGGATTCGGACTAAGATCGATACGTGAGGCGTGGATCTGAGTCGGATCAATGTCGGAGGAGGAGATCGGGAATGCGTTTGCAAAGGCCTGTGCGAAACTGACCGCTGATGAGGTCGCTGTCATGGTGCGAGTGTTGGCCGTGGGCCAAGCTCCTGTTAAGAACAAGCCGAAGGTGCAGAAGGTTGAGCTGCCACCTATTGACATGAGACTCGACGGGCCAGCTACGGATCTGGGTTGGTCGTGTCGGATAAGGTACACTCTGAAAGGGAAGGATCTGGAGGGGTACTTGACTGAGGAGGAGAGCTGGATTAGGCTACAGGCTGGGGCAGCAGGACTTCCAGGGGTGAAGTCAGCACTAGCGGTCTCCAACTCAGGTAACACAGGGTTCAGGGGCGAGCCTCGACGGTGTTACAGCTGCGGTGAGGTAGGTCACTTGAAACAGAATTGCCCTAAGTCACCTAAGAAGCGAGATGCAGGTGAGAGGAGGCAGTCTGGAGGCCGTGGTTGTGGCCAGGGTGGTAGGAGAGGTGGAAGAGGAGACTACCGGGTAAATCTGATGGTAGCAGAGAGCGAGAGTGAGGAGATACTGAAGAGGAAGCAGAAAGCAGCAGGTAATAGGAAGAGTGTGGTAGAGGTAACTTTGCTTGTTTTGCTCACTCGGCCATAGGTGCTTGTGATCCACTTGCTTTTGCCTCGATATCCACCACTAGATCACCAGATTGGATAGTCGACTCTGGTGCATCTCGCCATGTGACTGATGCTGCTAGGGAGTTTTCTTCCTATACTCACCTAACAGTCCCAGAGAGCATTCAGACAGCCGATGGTACGGCCAGCCCGTGGTTGGTAAGGGTACTGTGAGATGTACCGATTCAGTGACTCTGACCTATGTGTTGCATGCTCTTTCCTTTCCCGTAAACCTGGTGTCCATTAGTGCTATTATTCGTGAGCAGAAATGCATCGTGACCTTTGATATTCCCAAGATGGTTTTTCAGAAGAAGGGGACAGGTCGGATACTTGGGACTGGCACATGGCGTGATGGGTTGTGGTACATGGATAGAAAAGGGATGGACACAGCGCTGGCATCTGTGGTCGACAGAGTGGGGGCAGGAGGATCTGGGGTGAGTGTGGAGGATGAGTTGCTTCTGATTCATCGGCGGATGGGGCACTCTTCCTTCAACCTACTGGAACGTTTGTATCCATCAAAGTATGAGAAAACTGACAAACAGAAACTTGTGTGTGATGGATGTGAGTTTGGGAAGCATACAAGGAGTTCGTATGTAAGCTCAGGAAGTAAGAGTTCTCATGCCTTTGATCTGGTACACTCGGATGTGTGGGGGCCTTGCTCAACAACTTCGATGAATAGGTATAGATTTTTTGTGACTTTCATCGATTGTTATTCTCGTGTCACATGGTTGTACTTGATGAAGAACAAGAATGATGTACTTGCTTGCTTCAAGGATTTCCATAAGGCGGCTCAGACTCAGTATGGTGCTGTGGTGAAGGCACTAAGATCCGATAATGGGACCGAATATACAAACAAGGCATTCGAGGAGTATTTGTCAGTTCATGGGATACATCATCAGACCACGTGCCCTTACACACCAGCACAAAATGGAGTGGCAGTGGCAGAGAGGAAGAATAGACACTTGTTGGAGGTAGCCCGGTGCATGATGATCTCCATGAATGTTCTGAAACATTTGTGGGAACAAGCAGTCCTGACAGCCGCACAATTGATCAACAGAATGCCATCTAAGTGTTGGAGTGGCAGACTCCATGTGTAATGTTGAAAGGAGATAATGAGGGCATTCTTCCTCCAAAAGTATTTGGTTGTTTGTGCTTCGTGAAAGACAACAGACCAACAGTGGGAAAGTTGGATCCCAGAGTGGTGAAATGCATCTTTGTGGGTTACTCTGGTACTCAAAAGTGTTATGTGTGCTGGAGCCCGATAGAGAGAAGATTGTTTGTGAGTATGGATGTTACATTCCGCGAGCTCGAACCTTACTACTCCTCAGAGACTACATCACCCTTTGGAGACTCGCTCAATACAAGAGGTATGAGGCGAGAGGGGGAGAGTAGTAGTGATGGTGAGAGGAGGATAGTGAGTGTGAGTGGTATTCCTTGCCCACTGGTAGATTCGGCTAGGGTTGAGCCGGAAAAGGAGGATTCAGCTAGGGTTGAGCCAGAAAAGGAGGATTCGGCTGTGGTTGAGCCGGAAAAGGAGGATTCAGCTAGGGTTGAGCCAGAAAAGGAGGATTCGGCTGTGGTTGAGCCGGAAGTTGAGAAGAATGGGCCCGAAAGTGGGAGAACTCAGCCTCAGGGGGAGTCGAGATACCGTGAGGTGTATGTGAGAAGAAATAAGCAGAGTGAGGGAGCCGTGCCTTCAGTGCCACCTGTGACAAGTCCATTGGCTCTGCCTACTCCGACTCGTGAGACACTTACACCATCCACCTCAGACTCAGAATACACAGGTGCTATGATTCCTCTTTCTACTCCTCCCACTCCCCTATCGGTGAGAAGGACTCCTCGTGAGAATGCGGGTATTCCTCCTGACCAATATGGTTTCCCACATGAGATTGCCCAGTTTGTCTCTTACTCACACATATTACCGGTGCATAGAGCGTTTATTGCATCATTGGATACTGTCTCTATCCCTGAGTGTTGGCAGGTTGCTAAAGAAGATCCGAAATGGAAAGCAGCCATGCTAGAAGAGCTCGAAGCCCTCTTAAAGAACAAAACGTGGGAGCTTGTGTCACTACCACCAGGCAAGAAGGCTGTTGGATGCAAGTGGGTCTTCACAGTGAAACAGAATCCAGAGGGTCTAGTTGAGCGCTACAAGGCGAGGTTGGTAGCGAAGGGGTACAGTCAGACCTATGGCATCGACTATGATGAGACCTTTGCACCCGTGGCGAAGATGAGCACAGTGAGGACACTGGTTTCCATGGCAGCGAATGGGGGATGGAAGTTACACCAACTCGACGTGAAGAATGTCTTTCATGGTGATTTATTGGAGGAGGTGTACATGGAGATTCCACCAGGGTTTGGCACAAACCAGACAGTGGGTAAGGTGTGCAGACTCAAGAAGTCGCTTTATGGGTTGAAACAGTCCCCCCGGGCCTGATTTGATAGGTTCAGGAAGGCTATGGTAGGCATGGGCTATCAGCAGATCAATGCCGACCATACAGTGTTCGTTCGACAACATGGTGGTCACATTACTATGCTGGCTGTGTATGTCGATGATATGATCATTACCGGGGATGATGAGGGGGCAATTGCAAAGTTGAAGGCAAAATTGGGAAAAGAGTTCAAAGTGAAGGATTTGGGACAGCTTAGATACTTCCTTGGAATTGAGGTGGCTCGCGGGGCAGAGGGGATTGTTCTGTCCCAAAGGAAGTATGTCCTAGATTTGCTCACAGAGACAGGCATGTTGGGGTGCAGGCCTGCAGTTTCTCCAATTGATGTGAAGGCTAAGATAAGTGCAGAGGCAGGAGAACAGGTTGATCGTGAGAGGTACCAAAGACTGGTAGGCAGATTGATCTATTTGACACATACACGTCCCGATATCTCATTTGCAGTGAACGTGGTGAGCCGCTACATGCATGACCCTAGGAAGGGCCATATGGACGCAGTGTATCACATTCTGAGGTACCTGAAGAGTGCACCAGGAAGGGCTTGATTTTCAGGCAGAATGGACACATGAACATTGAGGGCTATTGTGACTCTGACTGGGCCAGTTGCCAAGATGACAGGAGGTCCACAGCTGGCTATTGCATGTTCGTAGGGGGCAACTTGGTCTCTTGGAAGAGCAAGAAGCAGCCAGTTGTTGCGAGATCGACAGCAGAAGCCGAGTACAGGGCTATGTCATTGGGAGTTACTGAGATGGTGTGGCTGAAGAGGTTGTTGGAAGAGCTCAAGGTTAATCACGGAGCTCAAATGAAATTGTGGTGCGATAGCAAGTCAGCGATCAGCATTGCCAACAATCCTGTGCAGCATGACAGAACCAAGCATGTGGAGATCGATAGGTTCTTCATAAAAGAAAAGCTAGAAAGTGGACTATTGGAGCTAAGTCATGTAGCTACTGGAGATCAAGTAGCTGACTGCCTCACCAAAGGACTTAGCTCAATAGATCTAGATAGGTTTTGTGACAAGATGGGCTTGATTGATATCTTTTGCCCATCTTGAGGGGGAGTGTTGAGATTTATGTATGTTTATTGCATTAATAGAAGTTGTAGGGTTATATTGGTAAGAATGAATTATAGAGAATCGTAGGGTTATGAATGAAAACTGTAACGCCTATATAGACCCAAGAGAACAAAGGAATCAATACAATTCATTTTTCTGATTTTCCACTATTATAAGTGAGTCCCTCAACAGAATCTAAACCATAGTGCTCCCTCTTGTAGAATCTTTCCCCCCAATACTTCTGCCCTCATTTTGCTGTCATCATATCCACCAGCAGGTGCACAGTACACGGTTTAACCATTCCTCTTTTGGCATATTGCCCTTCTGTTTTACTTCTCTCCACGACTGGTCCCAGATATCCGGTACCGACATACCCTGTACCAGTCTTTGTACCAGTATCCTTTTTTTGATGGAATTTTGGATGTAATTCCACACTGATAATGCGTACTGGAAACTAAAGAGCAGGTGACTTGTTGTTTCCCGTATTTGATCTCCGCACATTGAGCAATTTACATCGCAAAATATGTCTTCTTTCCAATTCGTCCCATGTCAGAATTTTATTTTTAATAACAAAGTAACCAAAAATCTTGACTAATGGGGGGACTTTGGCCTGCCAGATCTCATTGTAATGCCAGAGGGTCGGTCTTTCCTCCTTCCAAAATCACTCTGTACATTGACTTAGATGTATATGTACCTGTTTTACTCAATTTCCATATAATTGTATCTTCCTGCTCATTGAAGTTAAGAACCATCTGTGGAGCGATTGAGTGCAGCAAAGGCTCAGCTTCTCTAAGCGAGATTGATGGAAACGGAGGTCTACAATTATCATGATAACCACAATCAGTAGTCCATCTCATGAGTCATACCAAAATGCAATGCCTCTCCCATTTCCAATTTGCCATAATAAAGGTTTCAGTTTATCAGAATTTTCCAGAAAAAATAACCTGCTGACCTTCATTTTTCGGTGCGATGGTACCAGTACCGGTACCGGGGCTCTTTGTGCATAGATTATGCATTATCTGAGGCCACAATTCTTCATTGGCAGTGTACAAACACCACCACCATCTATTTAGGAGAGCCAAATTTTGTAGATTCCTAACCCCCCCATTTCTTTTTGAAAGGCAGCATGTACTCCAATTTGACAAGGCCACACTTCTTGTCCCCTCTTCTCCTCTCCCCATATAAAATATCTTCTAAGCTTGTCTTTCTTTCAAAAACTCCCCAATTTAACAGGTTTCTTTAGATTCCAACAACTCAGAATTTCCCTGGTCTTGACTTGTTAGTTTTTAAAATGGAACTTACGGGTGAATAGGTTCTTAGAATGGAACAGAGAGAAACCTTGTGATCTGAGAGGACTCCAAATTCAGAACACTATATGATTAAAACTAGTTGGTTAACTAACAATCCTAGTGATTTATTACAGATGACTCAGTAAGTACAAGTACTCTTTAAAGAAATGAGTTTTGTAAAATGGAACTAGTACTCTAATTTATGAATCAGATGGAAAAAACGGATGCAAAATAGGTTTCTAGAAACATACCAAATATGAAATAATCTAAGCTCTTGTTTGGCATAAACTCATAAATCAATATTTTTTCCTCTCCTTGGATGCACCACCCGACCAGCTGGACTAAGTTTCTGTGTTGCAACTTCGCAATAAGTTGGATTTCATTTTTAAATTCAACTAGACCTTGACCTGAACTTGAAGAAAGCCTCTTGACAGCTATCTCAAATCCATCTTGCAGCAACCCCTAGAAGAAAAATTCAAATCACAATAAAACCCACAATTTCTTTTAAATTCATCATAAATAATTTTTATGCATTTTTCTAATTTGTCGGCTCTTTTAATGATTTTCTTTACTTTAATGGCCACATTAACCTATGGCATTTCTTGCTCTAAAAAACATAATAATGAAAATAAATAAGAAAGAGAAAAAAGAAAGCAGTATCGATGGAAGGAAATAGGAAGCACCTTATAGACAGGCCCGAATCCACCTTCGCCAAGTTTATTGTCCAATGAGAAATTACCTGTCGCATTTGCTATTTGGTTGAAATCAAAGAGTGGAAAATCTGAATTTCTTTCTCTGCTCCACAGATCCAGTGTTTTGTTGTTAGTTACAAGCATTTTTTCTTCTTGAGAAATGTCGGGTTCTAAATCATCAAAGAACATATTACGTGTTAGCTAAGTTTTCATGCAATGAGCATGTTGACAAGTACTGTTCAATTAATAAAGAGTTCAACCTGCATATCTCAGTTTTCTGATAAACAAAAAGCCAAGGAAGCAGCCAATAATAAGCAATGGCACAAATACACTGATAATGATAATGAGGTGCCTATCCCTGTTCTTTCCTCCTGCAAAAATTTGCAAAAATTTTTAAGGTTGAAATTATCAACACATCAATAGTTTCTTTTGCAATTTTCCAAAGATGAGAACTAAAGAAAAAGATTCATGTCCTTGAATTCATTCGGTATATTGGGTCATTTTAAATGCTGATCGATCGTTTCTGGTTTAAATCGAATCTGGTTTTTTCCCACATCTTATACAAATTTGCCATTCTATTATGTCCATCTTATACCTACTGGTTTCGTACCTAACGGATCAGGTCTGCACCGAGTACCTGACACAAAAATAGTCAAGCCTAATTTTAGACTTGCATTGGAATTAACTGTTCCTCTTTTTTCCCCCAAGCACCTAGAAAAACTGCAACAAGCATTGCTAGAATCAGCCTTCCTAGTGTGCTAAGACTCAAGAGATCATTCTATACATCATATCTAATTAATAGCTTATTTTGGCTGATACTCCTGTATGTTGTTCTAAGTAAAGAAGCTGTTATATAATATCCACTAAAAATAAACAAAAGGATGATGCTAAGACGAACCACAGAACTTCAATCTTAGAATAACTAATCTATAGTTTGAAGTCTGAAGAAGATATGGTTCCTTAATACGATATATTTCATAAGTTTTTTCTCATTACAAAACTTAGTTCTCACCTAGAATAAAACATAGACACTATTTAGAGGCTAAAATAATGCAATCTGCCAAAATTAACTTAACCTATGGCTGCAACGCAGCCCAAAAAGCTTGAGCCTATATTCAACAAATACTTCATACAAAAGCACAACTAGCCCAAAGGCGCATTGACTTGCCTATTATATTCTAATCCAATAAGCAGGCATTAATTTAGCTTAATCATATAAGCAACACGGTGATATACACCACTTGGATGAGAAATTGAGGACTAAGAGCAGCCTAATTTCCTCTAAATGCACATTTATGATATCCAAACCGGTAACTTTCTTCAGAGGTCACTCCAATTTAACCTCTATCCATTTTTGGTCATTCCACTTTTATGTATCAGATTTTAGTCACTAAACTTCAGTTATTATCCAAATTAGGTCAATGGATCCACTTGAAATTGAAACTGCATGCAAATTGTAACTAAATTAATCAAGGAATTCACCACATTCAACCATTATATGTCAAAGTAAATACTTTGTAGTGAAATATTTTTGAGAAAATGTATTATATATATATTATCAATTTTGAAAAAAAATTGTAATTATGTGAATTTGTAATTTTTTTATTCTTAACTAATCAAAACTATATATAAAAACAAAGATATGAAATTAGTCACTTTGCATGAGAAGATTATGGCTAAATATAAGTTTAGAAACTAACAATTTAAAAAAGTTAGTTTACAATTTGTGTAACTTATACTGAAATTGAAGACAATAATCAGTATAGATAAAAATTAAAGTTGAGTGACCAAAAAATACAAAGGACAAAGTAGAGATACATCCAGTAAAATTTACCCTTTGTAAATGATAGACAGCCGATTTTTATATGCCATTGATCAAAATAGTGGGAGGTGTAATCAAGCATTACCTAAAAACTTAGCATGTAATCTAAAAAGCAGCCTACAAATCCGCTTTAAATTAGAATATGTCATAAAACCATATTGCCAACTAAATGTGGCAAAGTGATGAAATTCATAAAGGTGATTGTATTGCAACTGTAAAATCTAACTCTCACAACTATGGCAGGTATAATTACCAGCGGGTTCGACTTGTTGACATAATCAAATCACTAAATTCCTTTAACAAGTTTCAATTGTGTCAGCTTCCACAACTTAAATGGGTTTGGGCCAACAGACCCAGCACTCAAAAAAGAAAGTGAGGTTAGCAAATTTAGTGCATATACCTACTATCACTATGCAACATTTAATGATTAATGAACATGTGTAAATTTGCCAAAAAAGAAAAGTTGGATAAGGCGAGATATGGTATGCCAGGTGGAGTGGCTTTTGTTGTGGATCAGTTCTAAGAATTGAATTGACCACCTACAATAACTACTTTTCAACTAAAAAAAACACAAAAGAAAAATGTCAAACCAAAGTGAGATTACTTTTAGGATTGCAACTCATCGGATACATATTCTGATCCGAGCAGATGCACATGAACATGGAGGTGGTGGTATTGAACCCGCACTGGCCATTGCTCTTCCGGCAATCAGAGCAACTGGCCACCTTCAACTCCACCAAAAATCCATCACTCATGAGGGTTGTGTATTGGTCCACCGTAGACCCATTCCACCCAGACACTGGTATTCTTGAGATGCTACAGTTGCTCAACGACTCCCCAGAAGCACCAGGATCATCATTATAATTTTGCAAAAGCCGCACAAATGACTCGTTACCCGCATCAGATTGGTTGGCATCACATGTAACCCGCAAAATATCCACCGGAAGGGGATCCTTTCTTTCACAATTGAAGAAGAATACGAGCTCCTTGTTGGTCTCACTTACCACGATTGGACCAACACCCAATGAAACATTGAAACGGGGAATAGAGCAACTGGTACTCCCATTTACCAGTATGGAATCCATGAGCAGGAAGGAGCTATTATCGTAAAACACTCTGTCGATGTAGTAATTAGTGTCGTACGACTGCACTAAAAACGGTTTATCATCTTGACAGTTGATCTCTAAACTCGGATAGCCACAGTAATCCGGCTGCGTCTTGGAAATCCAAAAGGGGTAAGAGATATCAACACTCCCGCACTTCGCTGGCGCACACGCCTCCATTTTGACACTATCTGATAGAGATAGAGCTATACTCCATAAATTGAATAGGAGAAAGATAGGTATCCACATCTTAGAGGCGGATGAATAGAGAGAGATGAGAAGGAGAAAGGGAAGGGAGGAAGAAGAAAACAAAAGGGGAAATAGGAGAGGAGAGAGACTGAGAGAGAGGCGCCGAATGGTTTGACCGGTCTTTGTCAAAGGAGGAGAGGGGACTTTTTGCATTTTTCGTTTTTCATAATTTCATTTCAGGGGGTTGAAGTCTGGGAAGTGGGAATATTTTCCGTGATTTTTATTTTTACTCAAAAAGAAATATATTTTAATATAAATAACCACGTTTTTAAAAGAATTTTATTTCTACTCAAACTGCATATATTCTGTGCAGTTTGAATTGTTAATTCAAACCGCAAATAATATATGCGGCTTGAATTAAAAATTCAAACCACACAGAATATATGCGGTTCGAATTTTTAATTCAAACCGCAAATATTATTTGCAAAAAAAATTCAAACCGCATATATTCTGTGCGGCTTGAAACCTCCTATTTCACTTTGCATTAAATTTTAGTTTCTTTTAGCATAGAGGGCTAAACAGGCTGATTGCCGAGACCACGCGTTCAAGTTTTAGCTGAGACTTGCAATTGCAAGCATACCACGTTTCCTTGACCATCCCTATCTCCAGTTCTATACAACTGGAGAGATCTGTATTTGTGAATAGCCTTCATTTATTACTTCCTATTGATATTATAGTGTATGTTATTAGAGTAGGATTCATCATGTTCCACATTCTTATTTTTATTTTCAAAGTCCGAACAGTCAATCCGAACAGTTCACCATGATCTTTGAATTAAAATGTACTTGGAGATCAAATTTTATATTTTTTAGAATTTTTTTACTAACTTTAAATATGTACAAAATCAATGTTTTAAGAATATTATGGACCATCCAAAACAGTGATTTTGTACCTATCTAAAAAAATATAAAATTTTGTTTCCAAACACTTTTTAATATGAAGATCATATTGAGCAGTTCCGATCGATTGTTCGAACTTCAAAAATAGAGAAAAAGACGTGGAGCACAAAACCAATGGTGCATTTTTAACCCTACTCATGTTATTATTTACTGACATTATTAGTAGTATTTTTTTTTTTGGCGTACTCGTTCATTTGTTAGATTCAATCAAAGTAACAAGCATATTCAATTTTACAAAAGTAATATGAAAATTAATATATATAATTTAAAAATGTAGAATGCACTCAATAAACAGAGTTCAGCTGGCTAAGGCTCATGTTCTCATGTTCAACTAAAATAGGAGGTTTCAAGCCGCAAATAATATTTGCGGTTTGAATTAAAAATTCAAACCGCATATATTCTGTGCGGTTTGGGTAGAAGTAAAATTCTTTTAAAAACGTGGTTATTTATATTAAAATATGTTTTTTTTGGATAAAAATAAAAATCACGGGAATATTTTAAAGTTGAGGGGGTAGAAAAAGTTGGAGACATGAAAAGTCACAGTACAGGTGCCTAGGCGGTATGGAACAAGGTTCCACTGAAGTAACTCAAAATTTAAGTTTGTATCGGAACCGTTCCATCAGAATTAGAGTCTATCCTCCCCGACTACTCCTTCAATAGTCTTGCAGGTTCTGATCGAACGGTCTGCATCTAAACTCAAATTTTGGATTACTTTAGGGAAGCCGAATTCAAGCGTAGGTGAGGCCAAATGAAAAGAGTGGACCAGGAATCTGTTACTCCGGGACTGACATGTTGGGTTTTTGTGTGTAACGAGTTCAAAACATAAGCCGTAGTGCCGTATTAGTACTACGTGCTGACTCGCAACATCTTTGACTATAAAATTAGTGTTCAAGTAACGGACTCTTTAAATTATTAACTTATTATAGTCCGACATTTTTATTTTTACCCAAAAAAAAATATATTTTAATATAAATAACCAGGTTTTTAAAATATTTTTATTTTTACCCAAAACGCTATATTTCCTAGCGTTCCGAATTATTAATTCGGAACGCATATTTCCTAGCGTTCCGAATTATTAATTCGGAACGCAATATTCCTAGCGTTCCGAATTATTAATTCGGAACGCAATATTTCCTAGCGTTCCGAATTATTAATTCGGAACGCAATATTTCCTAGCGTTTTGAAATTTTAATTCGGACCGAACCGACCCGTGATCCCTCTCTTCTTCTCTCTTGCGACAAACGAACCGATCTCTCTCTCTCTTTGGTTTTTGTTCCGCCGATCACCTCTCTGCCTCTCTTCTTCCCGATCCCCCGATCTCACCTCCGATCCTCTCTTCTTTGCCGATCCTCTGCCACCCTCTCTGCTGCGATTTGGTGCTGCGATTTTTACTGTGGTGCTGCGATTTTGGTGCTTTTGGTGCTGCGATTTTGGTGCTGCGATTTGGTGCTGCGATTTGGTGCTGCGATTTGGTGCTGCGATTTGGTGCTGCGATTTGGTGCTGCGATTTGGTGCTGCGATTTGGTGCTGCGATTTGGTGATTTTGGTGCTGCGATTTTGGTGTGGTGCTGCGATTTTGGTGTGGTGCTGCGATTTTGGTGCCGACTCTCCTCGGGTAACCCTAAAAACTCTCTAATTTTTGGTTTTCGGCCTTGTGGCAGGTGGCTGCTGCCTTGACCTGTGCCTTGTGGCTTGTGGCTGGTGGCTGCTGCCTTGTGCCTTGTGCCTTGTTATTTGGCTGATTGCCTTGACCTGTGCCTTGTGATTACCAGACCTGTGCCTTGTGATTACCAGAACCCGAAAGTTGGCTGATTGGCTTGTTATTTGACCTGTGCCTTGTTATTTGACTGATTGGCTTTGGCTGATTGCCTTGACCTATTCAATTACCAGAACCCGAAAGTGGACTGTGCTGCGATTTTACCAGAAGCCAAAAGTTGGTGCTGCGATTTTACCAGAAGCCGAAAGTTGGTGCCGACTCTCATTACGGGTAACCCTGAAAACTATGATTTTGGTCTTGTATGCCTTGTGGCTTGCGGCTGATGCTGATATGTGGCCTTCGTGCCATTTGTGAATAATTGAATAGGCATGTATAGTGTGAATAATTGAATAGGCCTTCGTGCCATTTGTGAATAATCTGCTGGAGGAGGATAGTGTGTACTGGTATAGGCATGTATCAGCTAGAATTTTCTGTGAATAATTGAATTTTCTGTGTAAACTTAGAATTTTCTGTGTAAACTGAAGTAGGTTAATACTGCTTAGTGAATGAAATATAGTCATCTGTGAGACTAGTAGTAGGTTCAAAACTGCTATGTGATTGAATTTAATCTTGGTGTGTGATTGGATATTCAAATACAAAATGAAATTGTTCAAGGAATATATATAGCTCTGTTTGTGTTCTTATCATGATCGAATGTTTATTTTTCTTGTTATTAGAAATAGTAAGTGTTATAGTCCGTAAACTAAAAATTGTCAATTAGCTTAATTAAGGTTTCGCAACGAGATTTAAAAATTTAAATTATTAGTTAATCTAAATAAAGAATTTTTAATTGATTTTTGAACTTAGGAAATTTTATAATTGACTAAGCAAATAAAATTGTAGCAAATTAAATTAAAATTTGTGAGTCTTAAATCGATTTAGTTGTGCTATGTTATGTTTTATTATGGTAGTTTAGTTTGGTAGTTTTAGTGTAGTGTAGTTTCGTTATGTTTTATTATGTTATATTTTTTTAGTGTAGTGTAGTGTAGTTTATTATGTTCCATTTTATTTTTTATTATGTTCTATTATGTTTTATCCAGTTCTATTTTTTTTAGTGTAGTTTATTTATGTTTCGTTATGTTTCGTACAACAAAAAGAAATAACATCCAAAAATGATCGTACAATATCCAGAATAACATTCAGAATTCATCGTCCGAGGTTGACGATCATACAACATACTATTTCAAACTTAATATAAATAACATCCAGAAATAACATCCAATATATAAAATACAAACTTAATATCTGCTTCAAACGATCATACAACATACTATTTCGTCTTACCGGTCTTGAACGTACATGGAACAAAATCATCGTCCGAGGTTGACGATGACGGCTCGGTAACAACAGACGACGTGCTAGCCTCAGTCTTAGCCTTAGTCTTAGCCTTACTCTTCGTCTTAGGCGTCTGTAACATCATCTTTTTTTTTCCCAATCCATAGCCGTAGGGGTTTTCTACAAAATCATCATTAGATATGTCATTGTACGACAATCATCAGCAGATCCTTGCACACATTTCCTAGACCACATTGGACAGTCCTTTCTCTTCCTTCTGCAGCCCACGGGCATTTCTTTTCCTCGCTCTTTTCCTCGATTGTTACTGTCCATCCTCCTTGTCTACAATTTATTTGGAAAATAATAATAAAAAAAACTGCAACATAATAAAATACATACAAATAAAGTTCATACAAACCTCAAAGGAAGGCCCCTGAGCCAAAGTTCATACAAATAAAGTTCATACAAATAAAGTTAATTCCTACGACTCCTTCTAAAACCCCTGAGCCAACCAGATCCCCATGATGATGTGCTCCTTCTATCTTGTTGCACTGTTTCGTCTTGCCGGTTAGCTGTACCGGACGGTCCTGCTTGCGCTTCGTTAGCTGTACCAGATGTGCTCAGCCTTCCTAATTGAGATGTGCTCCTTCTAGCTGGTTGCACTCCTTCTTCTCGCTGGTGTGCTGTATCGATGGCCGTGCGCCAGATGTGCTCCTCCTACCTGCTTGAGTTGTGCTCCTTCTTCGCTGGGTAGTACCTGAAGGCCCTTGCATTCCAACCGCCTCCGTTCCTGCCAGTACTTCTCCCATTGCCTCCCTAAACATCATAGTTGCATTTTCACGGTCTGCTGTACGGCTTCTGGCTGTGCTTCGCCGCGGCCCTTTCGATCCACTCGCCTCTCCCATAACTCGCTCATTCTCTGCTACATTTGCTGCGTTACGAGCCTCTGCAGCCCAATATGTTAGTTAGTAAGCTATTCAACATTGGAACCGAAAATAATTAGGAATGAATGTGACATACTCGCCTCTGCCTGTCAGAAGGTGGAACGGCGAGGACGGTGCCCCCGTCGCCTACCTTGCATTTCATCCATGGTCATAACTGACGGATGTGTTTTCTCCTACCACGCCGAATCCAATCTCTGTTTGGCTCAATTTTATCGTAGCGGTTGCAGGCCAATCTTCAGGATTGCCATAAGGAACAAACAGTGCACTCCAAGTACTCAGAAGGTAGTCCACCCTATACCAGTGGGCAACAAATAGGTTGGGTGACCAGTTTCTATTACGACAAACCGCTAACACATGAGCGCACGGAATCCCAGTTAATTGGATACCTCTGCATGTACATTCCACTTTTCTCTCTGGCCCGACTGTCACGATATACTGGAACCTTCTATGAATAATTGACATAGATCCATCCTGCATTTGGACCACTGGAACATATTCATTTGGGCCCGTGACTTCGTAATTACCTTCGCCGTGCGAGTATGGGATGACATCCATTTTTGCAGCTTTCTCCCACCGTTTGGCGAGCTTAACATGTACCCGTTGGAAAAGGCTGTTCTGCATTGCTTTGCTCCGTCGCTGCCTCTCGCCGTTGAACAAACCACCTGTTGCACTTGGCGAATGTCTCCTCTACAAGTGCAGCCACGGGCAACATTCGGCTATCCTTGAAGACAGCGTTCAGGGACTCAGAGCCGTTTGTTGTCATGATACCAAATCGGTACCCTCCATCACAGGTCTGGAAAATTTTTTCAAATTTGACGGCTCCATGACATCATCAGGACGTACTTTGCCCACTCTCCTCAGAAAAGCATTACACGTCGGATTTTGCTGCAATAGAACAAAGCAAAATTAGACAAAATGCATCTAAAGAAACAAAGTGATATAAATTAGACAATATTAGACATACCGAGCAAAATCTTCGAACATCTCTTTCAGCCTTCTTGGCTTCCTCTTCCTGGCTCCTTGTTTGAACCTAGTTCCGTACCATTTGTCCTTCCCACACGCCTGGACCAGGTTATCTGCAACATGTTGGATACAATACCTGTGCACACAATTATCCCTATCCCATCCTATTCAGGTTTCAATGCAGCTTTGATACCTTGTGTTGGTCCGATATAACACATACGAATCTATTCACACCAATCACATTAATCCTAAGCCAGTGTAAGAAAAAACCCAGTTCTCTTCATTCTCCGTATGTACAATTGCAAATGCTAGAGGCAGCAATTGGTTATCGGCATCATAGGCGCAAGCCATCAAAAGTCTGCCCTCATACCGCCCAGAAAGGAAGGCTGCATCTATACTGATCACCGGCTTAAGTAATCAAATGCGGTAATGCATGGTCCGTAAGCCCATGCCACGGCCCTGAATTGCTGAACACCTTCTTTGACCAGTCCTGTATTTTTATCGATGCTCGGACTTGTCAGAAATTGGTATTTTGAGCCGGGATTCGTGTAACATATCCCGTTAAGCAATAGTTTCATAAAATTGTACGACTCTTCCCAACTCCCAAATTGCCGGGCAACTGCAAGCTCACGACCTCTCCAAAGTTTGTTGTACTTCGGGGTTATACTGCCAAACCTAACCCTCACGCAGTGTGCCACACTCCGGATGCTCATAGTGGGGTCTTCCTTAATGCGCTCTCGATGAGGTCTGCGATAATTGATGCCGTGAGTTGTGCATGGTCCGACCTTTCAAACTCAGATTCGCATGTGTGAGGCGTGTCTTGCTCAGTTATCATCCATGTATCTCCGGCATTTGTTGCTCTTGCCTTCAGTTTGAAACGACATGTGTGAGGAGTGCTGCAGATATTTCCATACGGGATGTGTCACTTCTTTCGTATATATCTCCTTGTTCTTGTCAATATGGTACTCTCTGATCTTTTTCGTCAGTTGCTTTTTACTTACGAAGTATTGGCCTTTTGCGAGCTCACTCCTGTACTCAACCCGACGACCATAGTAAGAAATATCTGCTTCTCGGAAAGCAGATGTGTCATTGAAGTTTACAAAAGGGTGAGTCTCAGAGCGGCCACCCAACGGCATATTCTCTCTATTCTGCCTCACAGTGGGCTGTGTGTATTCTTCTTCTTCATCTTCTTCATCTTCTTCACCTCCTTCATCATTAATGTCACATTCTTCTTCCCCAATTCATCCCCAGTTTGCAGATTCTCCTCCGGTATCTCGTTTATAAATTCAAATTCCGACTCGTTTGGATCTTCCTGTACTGGTGGCGGTCTGGGGTGAGGATTTGGTTCAGGCCCAGGTAAGGATGAAGGACCTCATACATGGATACAGGTGGGATAAAAGCTGGAGATTGGGGTGAATTATTGTATATTTCTTGTTCCGGTTCTGCTACAGGCATTATGATAAAAGGAGTGTGTGGTTCATTATCTTCTTGATAATGTTGGGCAGCCGAATTTTGGCCTGAACTTCCGGCCCCTGACTCTTCGCGAATTCTGCGTGCAAAAACTTTCAATAATGATTCGCCAGACCTCAAAACCTGCGCTATTAGACCTCTCAATGCCCCGTTATCTCCCAGTGTGATTTTGACATACTTTCCTGCGTGGACCATTCGGCCTGAATTTGTAATTGGCAACGATTCCTATTGTAGCCGCTCGTGTCATAAATAAGCGATTGCAACTGCTCAAATGAGAAATTTTCATCAACCCAATACGTATTTGCTGCAGGTTTGGAGTAACGTACTCCATACTGGTCAGTTATGAACTTTCCTCCAAAATGTATTGAAATTGCAATAGACATGGCCAATAAACTACATTCATAAATGACAAATATTTGGTCAGTTTACTGATTTTGTATGTGAACAGTAAATACGTATGTGTACAGTAAATACGTATGTGAACAGTATGTACAGTAAATACGTATGTAAATAAATCGATGTAACAGTAAATACGTATGTGAACAGT
>JAJGRW010001111.1:0-61624 GCA_025461045.1 Carex parvula
TATGCAATTAGGCATCTTCAATTTTAAAAAGGATCATAACAAAATCATAGCAAATCAATTAGTCTTAGTTTAGTCAGAAGTTTTAATTTACGTAAGCACCTCCAACATAAACAAAGCCCAAGATATAACATTTTCGCATTTGCATCTATGGAAATTGTTCGAATTTCCCGGGCTGAGAGAACCGTCCAATCTAAAATCATACGCTACAGGCCTAAATATATCCGACCGGTTATGGCCCAATATTTTAAACAAAGAATAAATGTTTAGCCCAATTTGGGTGTGGGTTTCCTTTCTAGCAAGATAAACATTTATTGGGCCGAGCTATACTGGGCTTTTGACGAAAAAGTTCAAAATATGCGCAAATCCGAGCGTACAATTTAGATTCACATTTCTGATGTTTTCGAGGGTGTAACGTGTAAATGAAATTAGCAGATCAGCGAGTCCAGTCTCTCTACTGAAAACTGGAAAAGAACAAGATACAGAGATACTAGGGTTTTAACCTTCATTTTGGGCAAAAATGTCGTCGAAAACCCTAGCTCGAGCTGGATCTTCTCTAATCAATCGCCTTTTTCTCTCTAATGGCAGTTCCATTCCACTTCGCCTTCATCAGATCGGTTCTACATCAGAGCCGTCCATTATTTTAGGGGCAAAATCGGTATTCCAACTCGCTCTCAGTTAGTCGCTCCGTCAAAGAATAGCCACTATTCTCCGCCTCCTTCTCTGTTGTTCAAATTGTTCGGAGAGAAAATAACCGCTGTCCCATACCGGAGGAACTTGATTTTACAAGATGGTCCTCTTCCATTTGCAAATAAGGTCCAGTAGGAACTTGATTTCACAAGATGCTCCTCTTTGACGACAGACGCGTACAATTCAAGTCGATCAATGGCGATGCGGTTTCTCCTGCGCCGGAGGCTAAAGCTACCTTCTTTCTCTCTCCTCCCTCTATTATCACGAGCTCCGACCTCCACTCCTTTACCAGCCTCCGACAGGTACTGTCTGTTTATTTTCTCTTTCTTCCTTATTTTGTTTCACATTCGGTGGAGAGTTACAAGAAGAATAAGAATGTGGTTTTTCGAATACCCCACAATCTTTGACTTTATTCGTGAGAACAATTTATTTTGTTTTTCAATTATTTTGAAGTGATAGTCCATGCACCATTCTATATAAATTTTGTAAAAAGTTGCGAACCACCCTGCTACTGCTATTCTGTTGCATGTTGGTAAATAATTGTTAAATAATTTACCTTTCTTTCCTTACAGTACTTCTGAATTAAATAAGAGAATTCAAGTTATTCTCTGGTTGAAGTGTTGTCGTTATGAACCGAAACACATATATTTCTTTGACAATGATTCAAAATGAGTCATCACTTGTCAATATTCTCAAAAATTGGAAGTTACATGGAAAAAGATGAAGAAAAAAGTTGTACATTTATGTCCTTCATATCTTGTGAAATCGATGTATTTTGTGCTATCTGCAAAATTCCATATGCCTCTTATACTCCTTACTGAAGCTTTTATATATTCTATCAAGGTTCACTGCAGCTTCTTGCACCTCAAATCCTATTAAACCATTTCGGCCTTTATGTGGTGAATGGTACTCTACATACGAATCAGTCCGTTTGGTTCTTTCTGATGGGAAACCAAGATTCGAGATTGACGAGGTTGAACCTTCCCCAAAAAAGAAATATCTAACTAAAAAAAGGCTTAAAATGAAAAGAAAGAGAGAGAAGCAGAAGCGAAAGGAGGCTAATAAAAATGACCCAAGGAGAATTAGGCCAAAAGGCAAGAAGAGGAAAGAGAAATTCCCAACTGCTGTGGCCCAACTTGAGTATAAGATCGAGAAGGTATAATCTTCTTTCAGTCTATTCTGGCAATATGAATGGAATTTTTGTATTTTTTTTGGGTTATTTTGTGGCTTTTTTGGCGGTTAAGTGCACAGAGAGACAAAATTACTGATTAATTGAAGATATGTACAATTTTGAGTAAACTGAAGCCAATGGGGTTAAGGTTAGGTACAATAAAATAAATTGAGGAGTGAAGATGCAATGGTTTCAGTGTTGACTGTGTTTTGTTGGGTTATTTTGGACTCATTTGAGAAAAACTTGGATTCTATCAAGGACTAAAACTTCAAAATTGCATGATTTGAGGGTTAATTACTTAAAGACATACCATTATTGTACGGTTGTACCTGTACCAGGCAGGCGTGGTTATATAAAGCCACAATTGCAATCAATGGAAATTTCTGAAAGTCGACTCTACCATATGTTTAATATAACAGATTATGCTTGTTGTTCAGCTCCCTTCTGAAAAGGTGACTGATGGTGTTACTGAACATAAGCAATAGATTCTGGTTTGGGTAAATAGTGCCAATCCTCAAACCCCCTATACTATCTTTACTAAACCATCAAATCGATCCTGACAATATTGGTGAGTACGTAATGGGCCTAGTGGTTCCCTCATTGTTTACTTTTTTTTTTGTTGAGAAAGGTTTACTTGTTTATTTTATTCCAGTTAAGCCAACCCTCCTTTGTAGTTGATCGTTTTGTGGCTTACTGCTTACTGTCGTAAATTTAGTCCAATTGGATAAAATTCAAGCCATCAGCTTGAAGTTTTACAATATACAATAACTTGATAATTGAAGTGTAATCGGGGCTTGGTTTAACAATTGTTTGAAAAAAAGGCTTGGTATTTAAAAACCTTTTATTGTTTACTTCAATATTTTATGCACCTTTTTTGTTTGTCTTAGGCAAAAATGAAAGAAGCGATTCTAATAGAAAAACTAAAGAAGTACGAGGTGGCCCAGATGTATGGCCCAAATATCAAACCCGAAGAACTAACTGGCGAAGAAAGATTTTACTTGCAAAAAATGGCCCAAAAAAGATCCAACTATGTACCAGTTGGGAGGAGAGGTGTGTTTGGTGGGGTAATTTTAAACATGCATCTACATTGGAAAATGCACGACACGGTCAAGGTTATTTGCAAGCCATGTAAGCCTGGCCAGGTGCATGAATATGCCAGACAGATTGCTAGGTTGAGTGGTGGGACCCCCATTCAGGTCATAGGAGACGATACCATTGTGTTTTATAGAGGCAAGAACTATCTACGGCCTCAAGTTATGTCTCCTATTGATACATTATCAAAGAAAAAGGTACTCTCATTTGCAAGTAGGGAACGTGTTCATTTTATATTTTTTTTTTCATTTATTTATTTAGTTGGTTTTACAATATGCTGGACTGTTGATAAAATCTGGTCTCATCTCAATAGGCACTCGAAAAATCAAAATACGAGCAATCACTGGAAACAGTTAGGCGGTTCATCGAAACATCTGAAAAGGAGCTGGAGCTGTATCACCAGCATGTTTCGCTTTATGGGGACCCACAATCCATAAATTCTGACATGGAGAGAGAAAATCTGTCCTCAAGAGTCACAGGAATAGAACATCAAGATGGATTTGATTCTGAAACTGATATAAGTGCAGTCTCAGACTCTGACAGCATATCAGAATTTGATTCGAATAGCGACTGCGCAGATTTCGAGGAGGATGAAAGGGGTGGTTCCTGATGTTGAGCTGGTTTCGGAGGGGGGGGCTAGCTTAGGGCGATGGAGCGGAAACAGTTGTAAATAATAACATATATTGGCTAAATTTCGTCGGCTTGTCGCTAGTATTTCCTTCTATGATGAAATTTGGTTGCAGATTTATGTTGATCATTTCAGTAATGGAAATTGATGGTTTTGGTTAGTAAATCATGAGACTCGCTGCAAGCAAAATCTGTGCCAAATTCAAGTTGTAGAGAATTAAGATATGAATCTTATCTGTATGACTGTATCTAGGGGTGTACAAAAAGCTCATGACTCGAAACTCAGTTCGGAATTAATTCGGATTCAACTCACTAATAACTCGAGTTGAAACTGACTCGAGTTAACTGACTCAGTTGATTTATGAGTCGAATCCAAGTTACCTCCAACTCGGTTCGAAATCAACTCGGTTGGACTCACACCAAATCCTAATCCATATATTCCTAATTTTTGCGTCCCCAAACCTTATATCTGTTTCTCACAATATTTGGTATTGTTTTGTTAGACTTTATCTGTTTGATAATTTGTATTTTCATAATTTTTAATTGTGTATTGGTCATTGTCTCATTATGTATTGTCTTTAATTGTGTATTATTTTGGTAAACTATGTAATATTTTTTTTGTTAGAATTAAATTAGATTGTCTCACTATGTACTATATTATGAGTCGCGAGTCGACTCGCTTCGACTCGAGTTGCTCGCGAGTTGATTTCAAATTGGAGTTTCTGACTCGGAACTGAATTAGCAACTCGGACTCAACTCAGCTCATGAGTTCGCAAGTTGAATCCAAGTTGTCCTCAACTCGGACTCAACTCGGCTCATGAGCAGCTCTAACTGTATCCGATATCTCCACAAATGCCTTCTGCACCGCCACAAATGATACATTTCAATTGTAGTTTTCTTTTCGTTTCTCTTTTATTGTTATGCATCTCTCTGGAAAGGAAAGAAGGAACAGTAATGAACTCTTACAATGGCTGTCACTAAATCATTTTTTCTTAATAAAATGTGATGTACTAATGTAATATGACATGTTATTTTGGAAATTATACAAATTGTAGAATTTTATAGGGAAATAATAATTCTTTATCTTAATTTGTTTATATGTATCGTTGATCTGATTTACTTCGATTCTTCCGATTTAAGTTATTGACACTAAGTGGGAAGAAAAAAAAAGTTCTCATCCAATACGCAGTATAGACAAATAGAAATATTTATTTATTTTAATTAAAATTTGAGTTTTTGCTAGGATTCATACAAATATGAATGTTCGTTTTTAATACATATAAACTCAAACTCAAATTCTCAATATAATTTCAAGTATTTGAAATATAGTATTTTTTATTCTTTTAATAATATTTTTTTATTAATATTCAGATGTCATGTCTTTGAAATAGAGAGTATTTTTTATTTTATTTTTGCAAAAGTATAAAGGCGTTAATTGTAGTTGTGTTCTTTCAGATTTGTTTTTAAAACTTTTATTCTCCAGATTTTATATCCGATAAAAGCTCATTTTATTTTATATTGATTCTAACAAGGTCGCTCCACTGTTTTTATTTGATAATAAATTTAGAGTATCATAAAAGCCTGGCTATTTTCCTTTTGAAAATGAGTTTCTTTCTCTGTGTGTTTTTTTGTTTTAATCAGCAACAACCCTTAGTCAGACCATGCTTCCAATGAACTGAAATTAAGATGACATGGAGAGCAGAATTCATGGAACTTTTACTAATAATACCATGATGTATTGTACGAAGAACAAGTCTTTGAATTTTTAAGTTGTACTTTATTTTTTCCATCTTTCTTTTCTTCAATCAAAATGCAAAAGAAAATATTGGGAATCAATTATGTAAATTTTTTAATGTGAATCAATTACATATGACTTATGATATATTTTACTAGAAAATTATACATAAAAAAATAGAGGTCAATTGACCTCATTCATTGTGCAATCTTGGCTGCGGCGGTTACTAGTGTGTGACGTTTGTGCTGAAAAGAAACGGAGTCGAGCTAAAACGAATTGATGTTCACTTTAATTTAAGTTCGAATCATCAATCAAAATGCTAGTAATGAAATTAGTTCGAATCAGTTCGAACTTGAATCGAGCTCAACTACTAGAACTTTTTCCAAATTTATTTTTATATTATCTATAACTTTAAGTGCAAAATATTAAGTTCATTCCTTGCTAGATTTTATTTATAGGTATTAATATTTTGTTGATTTTGTAATAAAATTTGGAAAAAAAAAAGTTATCATCTATATGTAATGTAATAAATAAGCATATTATGCTGTAGTTATAGTTAGATATGCTTCAAATTAAATAATATAATTATATATCAATTTATTTCGAATGAAGCTAGAACAAGTCAATTAAAATAATTTGAATTCAAACTAAATTTAAATCCCTTTTGAGCAAACTACGCCATGTAAATTTTTCGTACATGTAAATTTATTATGAAGGACTAAAATTTTAAGGAAAAACAGGAGCACATATTCCCTGCGGTACCTCGAAGATAGAATTGAGTTAAGAAAATTTGGGCTATTTAAAATATAAGGGATCCCTTTAAGATTCGCACAAGTTTATATTGCACGGTCTGGATCTAACATGACAAAAAACAGATAATCTGAATTCGAAAAACACAGGAATCTATGGATCCTTGATTCCTTTGACCTAAGCACAACCTAAACTTATCATTTTAGAGGCAAAAGAAAACAAATACAGAATGCATGAAAAGATTTAGCATACATGTGACTACACGGAACATTGCTGCACAGGTAATTTTGTCGGCAGTCGCGTTGTTATCTGCCATTTATCCTTTCACGACAGCATTAAATATTCTCTGGTCTATTTATGTCCCTATTGGCCGACATTTTTATTAATATCCAAAGTTTAATATCTAGCTGGGAAGTTATAAAAATAATCGTACCGATTATTTTTTTGCCGATACTTAATTTAATTTATTACCGGTCAGAAAATGACCGGTATCTAATTTTTTTTTTTTTTTAGAATGGGCATAGCATAGTTGGTTAAAAGAAAAAAGTCGTAGGAAATTCGGATTGAAGTTTGCACTCGGTTTGGCTAAGATCAAATAATTGCATTTATCGATGCATGTATCGGTGCATCATCGGTTGCATTTATCGGTGCACTCAGTGTGTTACATCGATTACATGTATTGGTGCATCATCGATGTTTTTGACAGTGTCGTATGACACTAAAGTTTAGTATTCGCATGTGGCTAGTGAATTTAATTTGACAATAACCAGCATTCTAAAATTGAATACCGATGCTTTATGCACGGCCTAACGACGGCAGAATTGCATCGATGTTTCATTGCAAAAACATCAGCGACGCACCGATGTTTTTTCAGCCTACCCTGCTTAATTGCCAATGCTAAGTCTAATAAAACATCAGCGACGCACTGATATTTTTTTAGCACTACCCGGCTAATAAAACATCGATGTTTAATTGCAAAAACATCGATGATGCATCGATACATGCAACCGATGTATAAGCATCCAACCAAATGCATTTGTTTGATCTTAGCCAAACCGAGTGCAAACTTCAATCCGAGTTTCCTACGGCCTTTTCTTCTAGTCAACTATGCTATGCTCATCCCTAAAAAAAAAGAAAAAAAAATATCGGTTAGAAAATGGCCGGTACTATATTTAAAAAAAAAAATTTGAATACCGATCATTTTCAGCCAGTACTGAATTAAATTGGGTACCGATAAAAAAAATAGCCGGTACAGATATATTTTGAATATTAATAAAAATGTCGGCCGAATTCAGGAAGTAGTCTGCGCAGAACACGTATCCTCTGCATCTGCATTAACTCAAAACGGAATCTTTTGAGTTAATGAATTTCGGCCGTCTGATATTAAACGGAGCCAATCGGCTGTCTGATTTTAACAGAGAAGTCCTTTAATATTAGTGCGGATGTAATTTGCACGGATTCTTAAAGTGAATCGGATGGTCCAGATGCATTAACTAAAAAATTCCCTTTTGAGTTAATGCAGAGGATACGAATTCGTCTGCGCATGGCTTACAAGACAGCTCTGCATATTGATATTGTTATATTTTTTCGTTGTATAGACCTGGTCTAGGAAATCCACGCGAGATTCTATCTCGTCTAGTCATCCATCCACTCAGAAGTAAAGTACCACTTCCCTATCTCAGTTTTTTTTTTTTTTTTACGACTCCGCTTCTCTCCTCACGTAAAACCCTAAAAAGTTAAAACCCACCCAGTGCCGCGCAGTATCGTAGTACTCGTAGCACTCTCGTTTTTCCCCAGCCAACATGGCCTCTCAAATTCGCTCTCTCTCTAGTCCTCTACCCATCTCCAACCCCGGTCTCAACCGCTCTCTCACAAGCCTCTCCCTCTCTTCCCGCCTCCTCTCTCTCCCCTCCCGCCACCGCACCCACCTCCGACTCCGCCGCCACCTCATCTCCCGTGCCGTCTCCGCCTCTCACTCTTCCAACAACGCTCCCTCCACCATCAACTCTCCGCCACGTGGCAAGCGCACTGACATTAAAACAATCTTAATCCTCGGTGCGGGACCCATCGTCATCGGGCAAGCATGCGAGTTCGACTACTCCGGGACTCAGGCTTGCATAGCCCTGCGAGACGAGGGTTACAAGGTCATTCTTGTAAATTCAAACCCTGCCACTATCATGACGGATCCGGGCACAGCCGATCGGACCTATGTGGGTCCCATGACGCCCGAATCCGTGGAACAGATTATCTCCAAGGAACGGCCGGATGCACTGCTCCCAACCATGGGAGGCCAAACAGCCCTCAATCTAGCCGTCGCCTTAGCCAAATCAGGTGTACTTGACAAGTACAATGTGCGGCTAATTGGTGCTTCTCTACCTGCTATAGAGGCAGCTGAGGATAGATATCTTTTCAAAAAAGCAATGGAACGAATTGGATTGAAGACTCCACCTTCTGGTATAGGCACCACAATGGAGGATTGTTTCTCAATTGCTGAGTCTATTGGTGAGTTCCCTCTCATAGTCCGACCTGCTTTCACACTCGGTGGTACCGGTGGTGGAATTGCATACAACAGAGATGAGTTTGAGTCAATTTGTCGAGCTGGTATAGCTGCTAGTTTAACCTCCCAGGTGCTTGTTGAAAAGTCACTTCTTGGATGGAAAGAGTATGAATTGGAAGTCATGAGAGATTTGGCTGATAATGTGGTTATTATATGTTCAATTGAGAATATTGATCCAATGGGAGTGCATACTGGTGACTCCATAACAGTTGCGCCAGCGCAAACCCTAACGGACAAGGAGTATCAGAGACTGAGGGATTATTCTGTTGCGATTATTAGGGAAATTGGGGTTGAGTGTGGCGGGTCAAATGTGCAATTTGCTGTTAACCCGTTAGATGGGGAGGTTATGGTGATAGAGATGAACCCCAGGGTTTCTAGGTCATCGGCTTTGGCTAGTAAGGCGACTGGATTTCCAATTGCCAAAATGGCTGCAAAGTTGTCAGTTGGGTACACACTTGATCAGATACCTAATGATATTACCAAAAAGACACCTGCTAGTTTCGAGCCGTCAATTGACTATGTTGTTACAAAGGTAGGATCTTTCAGTCTTTTCAAATCAAGTATTTTACTATTCCTCCTCTAAATTATTAAACTAGGAGGATTTTACTATGCATCCAATTCTGTTCCTGTAATTTTGCATCAGTTTGGGGCACTTACCGTTGCTGTAAACCCGAAATGATTTCATTACAAAACTGTCCCTGCTTTTTTTTTTCCAAAATAGTTTTTCTGCCATTGGTTCACTGCTCTCTGTGATATATGGGTTCTATTGAACCTTGCAAAAATGGAATTATTTGAAAACATGAAAGTTCTGATGTAATTTTACGTCAATTTATATTTTTTTAATGCAGATACCAAGATTTGCCTTTGAGAAATTCCCTGGCTCACAGCCTATCCTGACCACCCAAATGAAATCTGTTGGTGAGTCAATGGCTTTGGGCCGCACCTTTCAAGAGTCATTCCAGAAAGCGGTGCGGTCTCTTGAAACTGGGTATTCTGGTTGGGGCTGCGCATCCGTTAAAGAGCTCAGCTGGGACTGGGAGCAGATAAAGTACAGCCTACGCGTACCAAACCCCGAACGAATCCATGCCGTTTATGCATCATTGAAGAAAGGAATGTCTGTTAATGAAATCCATGAACTTAGCCTTATCGACAAATGGTTTTTAACCCAGTTAAAAGAGCTGGTGGACGTAGAACAGTTCCTCTTGTTGAAAACCTTAGACATGCTTACTAAGGACGACTTGTATGAGGTAAAAAGAAGAGGGTTTAGCGACAAACAGATTGCTTATGCGACTGGATCAAGTGAAAGTGAGGTGAGATCGAGGCGAGTTGAGCTTGGGGTGATTCCATCATTCAAACGTGTTGATACATGTGCTGCAGAGTTTGAGGCACATACACCTTACATGTATTCTTCATATGAGTATGAGTGTGAGTCAGCCCCAACTGGTAAGAAGAAGGTGTTGATCCTGGGTGGTGGACCCAACCGCATTGGTCAAGGGATCGAGTTTGACTATTGCTGTTGCCATGCTTCTTTCGCCCTCCGCCAGGTAGCACTCTATCTCTCTCTATCTTTGTGTGTGCATGTAAAAAAATTATTGTAATTTTTTATTGGTAGTGAGGTTACTGGCCAGATCTTAGTGCTGAATAAGTGAGGTTCTTAGTAAAAAAACTGGTTGGTTTAGCATTTCGAGCATACTACCAATCAAAAAGTTCAATATCAGGGAGCGAAAATCAGTGTAATGACCGTTATGTACTAGTAATGCAGTTACCATGATCACACTGCTAATGACTAAAGTCCACCACATGCTTTTCTTGTGTAAAAGAATCAGAAAGGTCTTACTATTGCTGTCCTACTGTTAGAAAGCCCAAGTGAAAGAAAGCTGTAATACCGTTTATTTCATTATCTGAGATGACTTTGGGGTACAGATATATGGTTTGGCAAACATTGCACAATTGATTAGATTAATCTAACATCATTCCCTTTTTCAGGCCGAATTTGAAACAATAATGATGAACTCCAATCCAGAAACAGTCTCGACTGACTATGACACCAGCGATCGTCTCTACTTCGAACCCCTGACTGTCGAAGATGTGTTAATGTGATCGATCTGGAGCGTCCAGATGGCATCATCGTACAATTTGGCGGTCAGACTCCCCTTAAGCTTGCCCTCCCCATCCAGCAATACCTGTCCTCTCGCTCCCTTGCCTCTGCCTCGGGCTCAGGCCTAGTCAAAATCTGGGGCACATCCCCTGACTCTATCGATGCCGCAGAAGATCGTGACCGCTTCAACAAGATCTTGACGGAGTTGGAAATCGAGCAGCCAAAAGGTGGCATAGCCAGGAGCGAATCCGATGCTCTGTCCATCGCATCAGAAATCGGGTATCCGGTTGTTGTACGTCCATCTTATGTGCTAGGTGGACGTGCTATGGAAATTGTGTACAGTGACGATAAGTTGGTGACCTATTTGGAGAATGCAGTTGAGGTGGACCCTGATCGACCAGTGTTGATAGACAGGTACCTCTCGGATGCAATTGAGATAGATGTTGATGCCTTGGCCGATTCAAAAGGCAATGTGGTGATTGGTGGTATTATGGAGCATATAGAACAAGCCGGGGTCCACTCGGGTGACTCAGCTTGTTCCCTACCGACAAAGACCACCTCAGTTCGGTGCCTCGATATAATTCGTACATGGACCACTAAATTAGCCAAGCGTTTGAATGTATGTGGTCTAATGAATTGCCAATATGCCATTACAGCATCAGGGGATGTGTATCTTCTAGAAGCGAACCCACGGGCCTCCCGTACGGTACCATTTGTGTCGAAGGCCATTGGTCATCCCTTGGCCAAGTATGCATCTCTTGTCATGTCAGGAATGACTTTGCAAGAACTAGGGTTTACAAAGGAGGTGGTGCCGAAGCATGTGTCCGTGAAGGAAGCAGTGCTCCCATTCGAGAAGTTTCAAGGGTGCGACGTGTTGCTTGGGCCGGAGATGCGTAGCACAGGAGAGGTCATGGGAATTGATTCAAGCTTCCCAGTTGCCTTTGCCAAAGCACAGATTGCTGCAGGCCAAAAACTACCTACCTCTGGTACAGTTTTTCTCAGTCTGAATGACTTAACCAAGCCACATCTGGCATCAATTGCGCGTGTATTTAATGATCTTGGGTTCAAAATTATTGCCACTTCTGGTACTGCTAAGATTCTCCAGTTGGCCGGTATACCAGTGGAACCTGTATTGAAAATGCATGAAGGTAGGCCTCATGCTGGTGATATGTTGGCAAACGGAGATATACAGGTTATGGTTATAACTAGTTCTGGTGATGCGCTTGATTCGATAGATGGGCGCCAGCTCAGACGAATGGCACTAGCTTATAAAATACCAATAATTACAACTGTGGCAGGTGCCCTTGCCACAGTGGAGGCGATACAGAGTCTGAAACTGAAAGCCATTGAGATGGTGGCACTTCAGGATTATTTTAGTTCGTCAGAAGTGGTGCAGGATTTGCAAACCGTGTCTTCTACCATTTAGGTAGATTTTTGCCATGATTTCCTCTTTTTTTGAATTTTCTGTTTTGCTAAGCTGAAAGGGAGGTGATGTTTTTGTGCTTTAATTTTCATTTGTACTTAACTTATTATTTAGTATCGTCATGCTCAAGTAATAATTGCATTATGAATGGTTGTGTTTTGGAAATGGCGTGGAAAGGTATGAAATTGTATGTGGATCATTCTTATTTGTGACAGTAAAGAGCATGTCATAAATTCGTAATACCATCTATTTGCTATTTAACTGTGTTGCTGGGAGTGTTTATTGAAATTTCCTTTCTTTTTTGGGGTACTCTTTCGTGGATTTCACGTTTAACTTTTTGTAAAGAGGAACACTAGTCGTAATCAGCTGTGCTAGATGATAGTTTTTAAAAATTTTGAGTTAACTTTTTGAAGCAAATTGGGTCAAAGACTTGTTGTAATTGGCAATCTAAACAAGCAACCATACAAGGTCAACCATAAAAATCAAATTACCAAGGTCACAATCAAGTACTCATAACGCGGTAATCTTTTTTTCATTATTCAAGTTTAAATCCGGGGATCGTTCATTAATGGAAGTTCAAACACGAGATGCTAGAGGCATTCGCCACGTAAAATCTTTGTAGTATTTATCTATAACATAGAAAAATAAATAAGCCAAATTACTGCCGGCTTAGATATTTGCAAATAGAGTAAAGATATTGTCCCCCCACTTCAGTCCCCTAAACGTCCTCCCAATTCTAACTAATTTTGTCAATCATTAAATCACTTTGAAAAACGTGTAAAATGTGTAAAAGATGAGTCCAGTTTTTTTCTTTAAATACTTGATATCTTAAGTATGAATACTTGATGAATTATATATAAATATTTGATATCTTAGGTATAAATACTTTCTATTTTGTATGAATACTTTTCATATTTGAATATTTGATACCTTGAAAAACGTGTAAAAGTATGTCATCATGGATCTCATCTGAAAGAGAAAATTGTGTAGAACACGTTCGTGGTTTTAGATTTGCAAAATTCCTCATAGATCGTCCAAAAAATTGGTTAGATTGAACGGAGAAAAAAAAACCACCTTGAAAAACGTGTAAAAGATGAGTAGGTATTGTGTCCAGTTTTTTTTCATGTACTTGATATCTTAGGTATGAATACTTGATGAATTATATATGAATACTTGATATCTTAGGTATTCATACTTTCCATTTTGTATGTGAATTAATTTAATCAATGAATGGGGGACTGGTGGTGTGATCCACGTGACTTTTTGGTTGTGGTCTCCAATGCAGTCTGACAGTTACTGCCCTCGAAAAGTAATGGTCCCTAGTTTGTATGTGAAGTAATACTTGATATCTTAAGTATGAATACTTGATGAATTATATATGAATACTTCATATCTTAGGTATGAATACTTTCTATGTTGTTGAATGGGGGACTGACAGTTGTACTTTGACCGTTAGGGAGACTGACAGTTGTACTTTGACAGTTAGAGAGACGTTTAGAGGACTGAATAGGGGGGACTGTTAGTCGATCCCTTGCAAATATGACGAAAGCTGACTTACAAAACAAAATCATAGTATCTTTTTCTTCTATTAAATTTGTGCAAGCTCAGGATTTCATCTCCTCAGTCAAAAGCATGGCTGAAAATCTTTTAATTTTCTCCGTTCTTTCGGAAGAGATTAGGTCAAAGTATTGACCGCAATTAGGAATCAAACAAACGGCTGCGTGGCAAACCTTGCTATTCACATGTTAGAAATACCAGTGGTTGCTCAGAAACAGTTACGAGGCGCAGCAGCCAACATCTTTATTAGAAAATCAACGCTTAATCCAAAGGATAGAGGGATCACGATAGACTCCGAGATTTTTATTAATATCCAAAGTTTAATAGAAATTAATATTAATGCTCAGAATTCTTCTGAATTTTCGCCAAAAATGTCCAAACCGGCCATTTTATGACTGGTTCACTCCTCCGTAAGCCGGCCATAAAATGGCCGGCTTACTCATTTTTTTTTTAGTTTAGAGACACAGAACAAGATAATGAAATCTAATACTGAAAATTTGAATTTTTTTGTTTAAATTATTTGATAGATTCCTTCTTTTAATATATAATTAGCATATTTATACTAAATACGCTAAATTACATGAAATTATGTTGAATTACACTATATTAAGTTAAATTACACTAAATTACATTACATTACGCTAAATTACATATGAATAGGGACGATATCTTCACTGAAAAGACGAAAAACGACGCCGAAACTTCAAACGGTCATAAAACGGCGCTCGAGTGTCCGATTTCAGCAAATGACCACTTTTCGGAAAGCTTGCGAAAATACGCATGCGTCTGTGACCACTACATTATTTTTCAAAATTCAGAATTGCCAAAAAATAAAGGGAAGAGCCTCAAAACTTGAGTTGAAGTTTCCGATTAAGATTTTCATTTCTATTATTCAATCTAAGTAGCTCAGTAAATTAGTTACATAATGAACTTGTAGAATACCAATTTTTACTATTTTTTATGATTCATGAAAGATGGCACAAAATCAGTCTACTTTAGCGTATTTACCGTATTTCAACATAATTAGAGAAGTTATTGCAATTTAGCATAATTTAACGTAATTTAGTGTAATTCAACATAATTTACTGTAGTATAGTGTAATTCAACATAATTTCAAGTAATCTAGTGTAATTTAGTATAAATATGCTAATTATAAATCAAAAGAAGTAATCTAACAAATAACTTAAACAAAAATTTCAAATTTTCAGTGTTAGATTTCATTATTTTGCTCTTTATAGTGTCTCTTGAAAAAAAAAAAAAAGAGTAAGCGGGCCATTTTCGGCCATTTTATGGCCGGCTTGGGCATTTTTGGCGAAAACCCAGAATTCTGGACATAAATATTAATTTCTATTAAACTTTGGATATTAATAAAAATCTCGGCGATAGACTACTTGGGAGTAGAATAATTATTCAGATTTTTAAGAACCAGATTTTGATGCAGTGATAAAGAGTAACATTCTTCGTGTGAAAATGGAAATACTTCATATTTTCATCTTTCTATCTCAAAAAAAAAAAAGTGCTTATATCTCAAAAATGGAGATACTTAATATTTCTATCTCTTTCTATTTCAAATTAAGTTGGAGATCAAGTCACCCAACTATTTAATATTCACAAAGAATTATTTCTTTTGGATTTCGAACTTGCGACCTTTTAGAGAAAATTGTCTTTGCCACTGAAGTAAATGCTAGTTCTTAGAAATTGCTCACTTATGTTATATTTAACTTAATTTGAATAAATATTAGATTTTGTCTGAAAATCCAGTGAAAAGGGAGTGCGTACTATTTTAAACTCACTGCAAAAATACTTAAATAAGATATATAAAAGACTTAAAAATGAAAATTGCTTTCATTGAACAATAAAAGAATCCTATACACCAAACTAATCCACATGAGGAAATTTGGTGCTGTGTATACAACAGTGTGGTTATTACTTTACAAAACCTTCTGAATCTTATTCCATTTAAACAACAGAAAGAACAAAGAATCGCTCTACATATCCACATGAAAAAGCATGGGAACGTTAAAAGAAAAAAACAATTTGTTAGTGGTGCCAAAATTTCTTGGCCCATCCCTCAAAAACCCTCGAAAATATAATCACTTGGCTCTGATGCTACTAGGAAGTGTAAGGGAAACTTTTGGTGTAGGGATGCCCATGTATTGTAGTCTCGGCGAAAGCCTAACTTTCGGGCTTGGCCGGGGAGATGGAATAGGAATCCTGTTACAGGAAGTAGGAGAAGGAATAACTCTAGGAGAGAGATTGACTTGTTCCAGTGCCTTGGTTTGGAGGTCAAGTGGGTAGTCGCGCACACACCCAATACGGGCTCCATTGCCGGTTGACCATTTGCGAGACATTGGCGAGATTGCCACTTGTGTTACCACTTCTGGTAACGATACAAAAGGTTCGGGTTCGGTGACTGGTACAGGTTCTTGTACTGGCTTGTTGTCAGATGGTATGAACGAATACTCGTCATCATCAACCGAACATCTCTGAAAAATAGTTGAAAATTGGAAACACGTTAGGTGTTGAATTGCTAAAAATGTCCACAGTCAAATTTCTATAAATACAAGTGAGTGTGAATTTAAAAAAAGATACACACCTTGACATTTTTAAGGTCAACATTGTTGTCTTGTAGGAAGCTAATAAACTCCTTGAAGTTCTCTTCGGTTGGTAGATAGTGACCACTATATGGCCATATTGCCTACATAATTAATAGAATAATTAATAAATTTTTCTTTAAATAAATAACATGAGAAATTTTCTAACATTTACAGGCAAAAAAAAATTACCTGAAGAATCCCTTCTTTCGCAACCAATCTACCAGCAGCTGTGGTAGCAGCACCAGCCAAAAAACTTGAATGCTGGAACGAACCCTTCTTTTTCTGCGCAAAAAATCATAAAGAAAAATAAAAGGTTAACAAATAAAGTCAAATTATGAAATAATATATATATACATATATATATATATATTAGTTATAAGGAGATAGAATTTAGTACCTGTCCTACGTATAACGACCTTGTAGTACTAAGAACAAATATCCATTTAGACCCTTCAGTTGAGTTTACAAGAGCTTCGCTTTTTTTGTACATTAGCTTCCCTCCTTCTACAATTACTTCATAAGCATCTCTCTCAGTCTGAGACAATTTAAAAGAAAAATGAATGAAATCCATTAGTTTAATCAATCTTTGTGTAAGATTAACTCTATGAATTGTGAAGTTCAAATAATTTGTGCTTACTGGTCCGAGATATTGGATAATTTGCATAGTAAGTTTGCTTCGTGGGCATTTATCTAGATTTATCTCCCTTCCAGCTCCAACATCCAACCTGTTTGTGACAAAAAATAAAAGAGGCTTAGAGTTACACTAAACCTTTAATTAATTAAACAGTATTTTTTTTTTCTTCCATATAAAGGTGAAGATTAAGATATTAATATTTACCAGTAGAAAAATGGCTCTGTGCTTTCGCTGTTGAACCACAAGTCATAGTACAAATGCAAATTGTGGCCATATCGGTGGCGTGGATCAATCTGTGTGAGAATTGTTTACAATTAGAAAATCTGTCTAACAAAATCAAGCACACTAATATAGAGAACAATTAATAAAATTATATAAATTCAAGGGTAAATTTGCTAACCGCTTCGAGCCAGTGCTGGAGAGCTAGCATATGTGCCTTCTCATCCTTTGACAAACCTTTTCCAACCTAATAAAACATATCGGAGAAAATATTAAGTACAAGTATACAATAATACAAAGAGGCAAAGTAGTTGCAGTTTCCATCATTGTTTTGTGATTAATTACCTTAGCTGCCCTTGTGCGAGCACGGGCCCACTTAGACACTGCAGTTTCTTGCTTCTCCCCTTTGAAAAATGAAACTGAACTATGCTTCAGAGATGCAAAATCAAGTGCTTTCCACCTGAAAATTGTTCATCCACAAATTATTAATTATAAGGAATATGGGAAAGGAAAACTACATTCTTGACCCCTTTTATATGCATATTATCTCCTACAAACTTTACTGTTTAATTTAAGACTGAAATACATACCATAGTTCTTCAACTACAACTGCACAATCAGCCAGGTTTCGTCTGGTACGGTAACTCTTATACACCTTCTGAAGCCTTGTTGCGGCACTATTAAGCTCACACAAAGGCCTTGGTGAAGTGAACTCCAACAAGTACTTCTCTGGTTTCAAGCTGATACCCTGGTCAATTCTTAATGAAATCATCGAATCAGGGTTTGTTTAGACCCGTCGGCTTGTCAGACCCGGTATCAGTGAAGGCGTCGGACTGCCAATTGTTAAAGCTAAGAGATCTCTCTAGTGTTGCGGTACCATTTGGCTTCTCAGATGCAGGAGAGGTAGCCATGGTTGAATTGCTTGTTTTGGGACTAAGTGTGTGTAATATGTCGGATTTTTCTTTTGTCTCTATAGTAAGAGATAGCAGGGTCATTTTATTCTTTCTGTAAAAAGAAAAGAGGGAAAAGAAATCATGGGTTAGATACTAGAAATCAAATTAAATTTGTGCATAATTTCAACTATTTAGTCAAATTGACTACAATTCAGCAAAGTTTTCAGTTGTTTTCAAGTTAAAAACCATGTGAATTTACTCAAAGATTCTAACTTTGAATCAGAGGAGGCACCAATTGCAACTATACAAAACCCAGAAAATAAAAAAAAAAATCTTAAAAATAAGCCAAGAGAGAAAGCAGCCTACCTCTCTTTCGATTTCCAAGAGAGAAAGCAGCCTACCTCTCTTTCGATTTCCAAGAGAGAAAGCAGCAACCTTGTAGAGAAGAGAAAAGAGGGCTTAAAAATTGGCCTCAAAAACCAAATTTTGCAGAGATTATTGACTTGAGAGGCAACCACACATGATAAAACAATTCATCCGGTACCGCTTATATAAGCAACCCAAGCTCCAAATGGGTCCCACTCCAAAGAAGCAACAGTGCTAACACCAGATAGCGCGTTTGACTGACGAATTTGTAGAATTTTAGGAAGCGCAAAGCAAGTGTGACAAGGGACTTGTGTTGTGTAGAGTCATCTCTATCACACAGCAATCTTACCAGGTTAGCAGGGGTTGAATCGTTCAGAGATAAATGAGATCGTTGAAAAGTAATTTTGTCACAGATTAAGAGACACCGAAAAGCAAGGATCTACAGGCTCAAAATAGATAAATAAATAATTCATTTTCAATGGACAATATTTTTTATTCTTAATAAAGAATAAAATGAAAATATTATAAATTTAAAACTAATAAACTGGATAAATTTGTGAGCTCTCAATATTTAGAAGAATAAATATTATATTCTAACTTTTGAATGGAAAAATACGTAATTTTCAAAGTTTTTGAGGAATATACATTTATTTTATTTTAGAATTCGTTAAGGACCTGTTCGGCTTGCCACTGTGTCCGTGGGAAAAAAATATTCACTCTAAATGTTAAAATTTGAAACAATGTGTTATGGCACGTTTAGGACCAACATATTTATTTAGTACAGTTCCTTAGCAAATTTTAAAATAATCGCTTCAAATACGATTTCTTTCATGTTATAATTTTTCATTTTTTTTTCTTCTAAAAAATGGCATTTTTCAGAGGTAGTTAAGAAGCGATGTATGACATTCTCGCAAAATAATATATTATTTATGTAACTATAATACCCTAGTTAAAGAAAAATCAAGTTAATTACTTAATTTTACTAAGTGTATATATGCCATAGACATGTTTTGTTTTATCTGACTGCACAGTTTCGAAAATTATTCTCAATGTATTCTCAGGTTGTCATAAAAGAACTATTTCATATAAGTTTACAAGATGGCATGCATTAAAATAAACCAAGAAATATCTCTATATATAAAGAAGACGAGTTTAGTCTCAATCAGTGCTCTAAGAATAATTTTAAGAATAAATTAATACAGAAGATTTCCTATGTTTTGGTAGTAGAAAGTCTGAAGTATGCTCAGGTTTGTATGTGTCTAGATAGTGTGTACATAATTAGAATGCTAAATTGATATTAAAGTAATTCAGAAGCAGACCATAAGATAGCAGCCAAAAGGGTCTTGCGTTATTCTTATGGAAAATAAAAACTACATACTCACATATTGAATATCAGAAAAGTTTGAGATCATTTGGTATACTGATTTTGATTTTGGTAGATACCAATAAAGCATATTATAACATGTGTATGAGGTATCTAATTAGTGAATATAACTGTGAAATTTTGTCACATAGATGCACAAAGTGGATAAGAATTAAATACCACTTAAGGTATTTTGTGACAATAATCCGACAGTTTTATTTTCCAATAATAGAAACTTGATAAAGTCAAATAATATAGACCAAGTTCTTAGTTGTAAATGAAAGAGTTCAGAATGGACAGTTGTCTATCAAGCATAATGGCACAAACTCTGTGATTGCAGCTGCATATTAAAGGATTGTCACCCAAAAAGTTTCATGAGCATGCTGCTCGTATGAGTTTCATGAGCATGCTGCTCGTATGAGTGTCATGTCAAATTAAAGATCTTCAATTTTTTAGAATATTCAGATTTTAGTGGGAGTTTGTAATTATGCTTGTATGACATATGCGGTTTTCAGTTTTTAAAGTTTAAGTATATTTCTGTAGAAATAAAGTTTCAGTTTATTCACATTCTGACTCTATTAAGGTTGATTTCATTTAAGGGTGGACCAGTTGGAAATAGGCACGTTATTCACATTACGTGAAATTTTCATGCTACACATCCACATCATGATTCATGTCATTTGGTTATGTCAATATATGTGACCATTGTTGGTTGAGTTACGAATAAATGTGGTAAAAACTGCTTTGATCCTATATTAATATAATTGATGGACGAAATTGTTCGGGACATATTTCGGTAATATTGAGCTCACTACGGTTATTAACAATACAAAATTATAAGGTTTCACATATAGTCTAAGTGGGAGATTGTTGGATCATTAATCCAACGTTGGACTAATATGTAAAATAATTTTGTATTGTATACTGTCAATTTTATGCTCAATTAAAAGTGGTCATATGCATTATATAATTTACTGAGCATTAATATGTCATATAGGGTGTGGACCTTTAATGTGTAGAACTTAAGGTGCAATACTCAATTTAATTATGGGTTGAATTGAATAATTACAACATAAGACAACCAAGAGTTTTCTTGGACTGTGTGTGTGTATATATATATATATATATATATATATATATATATATATATATATATATATATATGATTTGGTCCCCCAGAATACAAGGCAATATGAATTCGCTTCTTCTTATTCCATTAGAGAAGAGTGTGAGAGACTTTGGAGAAGACAGAACAAATGAGACTATCTAAAGAGCCTTGCTATTCTGGAAGAACCGAATCGGTGGCGCTCTCTTGCACAAAACAATCATGAATTAAGGTACGCTTCTGCTATTCAGTTTTATATTCAACACAGATGGTCCTGTGGTGGCCGATGATGGTTTTCGTCGGTTCCAACAAGTGGCATTAGAGCCGCTCTGTGTTTGAAACAAAAACGTCCGTTTAGACCGATTAATCAGTTGATTAGTCGTTGGCGGTGACTAAATTGTCATAGAATTTTCCGACTAATTGACCGATTATTTCTAATTATATCTGATTATTCCCGATTATTCCAATTAATTGCTTAATAATACCTTGTCAGCTCAACGACCGCATACCGTTATTTACAACACTGCTCCACACAAAAGTATGTTCAATGTTGCTATTAGCTAGTCTTCGTCTAAGGGGCACTACAATATTATTTAATTTTTGTGGTGTGAAAGGAGAAGATTTGTTTCTGTGGCAAGAGATTAAGGAGACAAAAGGTTGACCAAGGTAGAATTTTTGAGAATGCCCTTTCAAAATCATAAAATATCACTTGTTACTTGAAAAACGAGTAGCTCCTCTTATAACGAAATAAATGGAACAAAAGAGAAAAAAAATATTTTTTATTTTTCTTATAACGAAATAATAAGTAGAGTCACTGAGAGTAAATTATTTCATCTCTCTAGGTGAATTAATTTGTCTCACACTTACTCCGTATGTAGAGTTTGTTGTTATAGACATAAATTAATTTTCCAACATCTTACTTCTCCAATTATATTAATTTAAGTTATAACTTGAACTGTCAAAAGAGATGCAAAATAGAAAGAGTAAAAATGTAGCAACAACCAAACATGATACAAGCTGAAACTATTCAGCTAGTAGTATCACTTGAGACAATGAGAGTACATCTTATTTTGAAATACTTAAGGGCTTAAACATAAAACTTATTCCTTCCGACAAATACACGGGGCATGTGTCATATGACTTGTTTGACCACTAATGGCTGACCGGCTGACCGCTGCCCTTTGTGTTGGGTCAAAATATTTTTCTTTTTGGCATTTGATGAGGGGTCAATTTAGTTGTACACGTTAGTACGTTGCAACGCTCTTTGTTGCGTTGTCTAAATATTTTTAATTAAGGTTAATTCCAAATTAACTATTTTTTATGATATATTAAGATGAAATTTGAATTGTATGAAGTGTAATATTGACTACACTGTATGTAGATGGAATGTTCTTGCATCCGTCATATTAAAAATAAAATAAAATAAAAGTATAATTTTACGGATGGTGATAGCTTGCTACCAATTGCGAGTCCAACGCCAAGAAATAATAAGTATATTTTATTTATTCAGTCAAATCATGTGCCTATTTTGTAGGAGAGCAGCTTGGGTCCGATGCCCATCGGATTCAAAGTGAGTTCGATGACCGTCTGATCTGCTTTAAGATCACGTCATAACTTTCGCGTCTGCTTTAATTTACGTGTGCACGAATTTTGAAGCAGATCGAACGGTCATCGAGCCCATCGAACTCACTTTGGGTCCGATGGGCATCGGACCCAAGCTGCTCTCATTTTGTAGAGGTGAAAACGGAGCGAATACGATAGTGATAAAATCGTATCCATATTGTTTTTAATTTTTTAAATACGGATAGGATCAGTCGGATATAGATACAGATACGGATCGGATCAGATATTTATTAAAATAATATTAAAAAAATATCAAAGTTCATAATACTTATTTAATTTTAATTGTGAATAACAATATTTGTCATAATATATATTAAAATATATGATATATATCTACTATTCGGATACGGATATGGATAATTGAAACGTAAAACCATATTAGTATTCATATCCACACGGATATTCGGATATCAGATATCCACATCTAATTTTTTGAATACGGATCAAATACAGATCGGATATTATCCATACCGTTTTCATCCCTACTACTTTGTATTGACTCTTTACATTTTTTTTATTGACATACTTTTATAATTATTCTAAAAGAAAATATCGTGGTAGTATATTCGAAAAGAAATTAATTTTAAATGAATAGTTGATTAAATTAATAAAAAAATGTTTTGTTGCAACCTCTTATTTTTGTAAATGTAATTTTGCTATGTTCCTTTCGAGTCAAAATAACTTGAATGTTTGTGTTTGTGCAAGCCGACGAGGATTTTAATTCGTAGAAATTTAAAATAGAAGAAGAAGGAAAATAGAAAGAGTGCATAAATTCTAATATTTATTGAAAATTGACCCAAATACTTCCATTCTATTATATTGCTTATCTTTATTGAAAATTTTCGGTCGCCGTCTTTGATGCGCAAACAATGTTCTAATGAAAAAGTTTGCATTTATTTTGTTTTATCAAATTAAAATGTCAAACAAACACCTACAGTCACAACTGACGCGTTGAACATTCCTTGAGCTAATCCTCTACAACGCTGTTCGCACCAGTAACCGTCAGTCTTATACAACTATAAGTCTAAAGAGAGAGGCTTCACTGGGTGACGGACTGACTGGTGATAGCACGAATCTTGATATGGATAGGAACCGTCCATCCGAGTCAATGTGCGCCTCGATCGTTTCTATTTCAAAACAGAAATATGGTCAGCTAGGAGCCATCTTTAAGTTCAACGCACGAATTTTTTTTTTTAATTTATATCAATTTTTTTTGAATAAATACCGTTTTATTTTTATTCAATGCTGATTCTACTATTATCAATCAAAACTTTATTCAATAGTAAGAATTAGACTGCTCTATTTAATTATGTAAAGACTACAGTTGAAGAATGACATTATTTTTTGGCTGTTATTCATGTATGTGGAATTGACTAATAAAAATTTGACAATGTTTAATTTTTTATATTAGATAATAATATAAGGACAGTGCTACGGTGCTACGCATAGCATAGAGCCCTCCGTGCTACGGCTCACTTTTTGAGTTTTCAAAATCCTAACGGTTGGATCCGAACCGTTCAACATGATCTCCATATGAATATGTACTTGCAAATCAAATTATGCATTTTTTAGAATTTTTTTACTATTTATTAAGCCACTTTGAAAAAACACTAATTTGTACACAACAGTAAAATCTGCTGGACCATTGGATTAGCGATTTTCAAAGTGGCTTAATAAATAGTAAAAAAATTCTAAAAAATGTAAAATTTGGTTTGCAAGTACATATTCATATGGAGATCATGTTGAACGGTTCGGATCGACCGTTAGAATTTTGAAAACTCAAAAAGTGAGCCGTAGCACGGAGTGGCCCTTATATACGCGTAGCATATTAGCCAGATTCATAATATAATTATCATTCTATTGTTTTTCTTTTACCTTTACAGGGTATTCTAGGATTGACTTTAAAAGTTTAAATAATGATCTCAGATGTTGAAACTAATATTAACACATTATTATTTATCATTCTTTTACCGCTAGACTTTATACTAAAGTTATTCAAATTTTTATTTTTATTTTTAAAAGAGACATGACATTAGCAAAAGAAGAATTTATCACCAACATCAAAAGATTAGCCAAACTACCCCTTCGATCCAGGTGAAAGACCTCAGCATAATGCTTCATTTGACCAGACTTTACCCCTGTAATCAGAACCTATTACCCATTACCCAAGATCAACCAAGTCGTAAATATTATTATAGCAAAGAAGGATAAAAAAAATACTAGAACTGATAACATAGAAACATAGCTAGTAGCACAACTAAGCACTCTCAGTCGAAGTCGCCCCATCCAGCACCACCATCTCTGGTCTCCAGCCCATTCACGCGTAGGGATTGCTTCAACTTCATTAATTAGGAGTCCAAGTTACTAGTTCTTGCTCCACCTTAAGTTTGATGTTACCTGCTCAGTATTGAATCAAAGATAAAATGAGAAATATAATAGATCTATTTGTTTTAGGGCTAATCCCATTGAAACATATGTTGTTCCTATGTTTCCAAAGCGACCAACAAACTGCACTGATAACCAGTAAAGTAGTTGTTCATTTGGGAGAATCTAATGTATTCACAAAGTTTAAAACATCATCAAAAGTGGTTCAGGTAAAAAAAATATCTTGAAATTTGCCCATTCAATGCCAAATTGTTTACATCTTCTGGTAAGTCACATAAATGACATTTATTAGATCCTCCCCAACCTTTTTGCCAAATATTTTTTTGTTGGACAGTAGCCACATAAACACTCTAATTTTAGGAGGTATAAGAAATTTCAATCATATAGCATATTTATCAGCCTTCACCCCCTAAAGACTAAGAAAGCATATAATGAGTGAACAGTGAAAGTATTAGAAGACTCCTATCTCCAAGAGATTTTATCATGAGCATGAGTGAAAGCAGTGGTGCTAATCATTCGTAACATCTCAGCCAATTCTGCTACAAGTACACCTGATAACTGCCTTCGAAATGTAACTACCCCATGTGAATTAAGTACCTCATGTACAGAAATATCAGGCTGAAGACATAAAGAAAAAAATTGAGGGTAACAAGTTGCTAAATTTATTCAAACTTTTATAAATTTTGTATGTAAATATATCACTTATGAAGTAGATCAGTTTCAACTGTTTAATTTTGTTATTTGATGAAGCCAATATGATATATTTTAAGTTAAGCTCGCTAGAGGGATTTGTCATTTGATGAAGCCAATCTTTTTATTCCTTTCTGTCAGAGCAATTGTTGTAAAGCACAATGAGTAAAAATTAAGAATGATAAAATTAATTATAATTATCAATAAGAATGATATCTAGTGACATTTTGTAATCTAAGATCGATGAAGCTGAAAATTATGTCTTGTTTATTAGATTATATCCGAAAGTATTAACCAGGGGCGGAGCCATGATAATTAACAGGGTGAGACATAATTTTTAATTATTTTTAATATTAGGTATATTTTTATAATTTTTTATGAGAAAAGTATAGAAATAGAAGTATATTTTAGAAAAATGTATTCAGAGTACAAAATTTTATAATTGTTTTGAGTCTTGAATATATTATTATAATTTATTTTACAAAAATATAAAAATAGAGGCATATGTTTAATTTTTTTTAAATCAGAAGCAAACAGGTGTCTATTTCTAATTTTATGTGGTTTCGCCACTGACCAACAAATTTTACAGTTTCTATTGAAATTGAACCAATAATTCATTAATTCATTAATTCATTTTAAGTAATTAAATTTATGTAACAAAGACACACTTCAACCAACTATAACTGTTGGAATCGAATCAATGAGAAGATAAAGAAAAAACAATCAATCTTATATTAGATAATTTAACTGTTTATTCTAAAAATAAAAGATTTAGGTGTATGGGTTAAAACGAAGCAGATAATATCCAATCCGTATTCGAAAATTAAGATATGAATATCCGTATTCAAGTATTCGTGTGGATACAAATATGGATATGGTTTTAAATTTTAATTATCTATATCTGAATAGCAGATATATACCATATAATTTAATATATATTATAAAAAGAATTATCTTATTCACCATTATAATTAGATAAAAATTATAAACTTTTGTATTTTTTAATAATATTTTTATATTTTCGAATAAATATACGATCCAATCTATATCCGTATATGTATCCGTCTAATATCTGAACCATATCTATATCCGAAAAATAAAAATAATTTTACCACTGTCCGATCCGTTTTCACATCCTCCCCGGTACCGTAAAAGGGAATCTTTTAGAATTAGTGGATCTGGTCCGTTCTTTTTAACTTTACACGAATCTCAATGCACAATAATATTGCCCGTGCAATAGCCCGAATCTCAAAGCAGCTGAGAATAAATTTCAAACCGTAAAGTAAAGGAACTCTTTTACACATATATTGGAGAGAATACTTGTTGGTCACGCGTCAAGGCCCTTGAAAGTTTGTTTCACGCCTGTTATCGTCCAAGTCTTTTCCACATTCTTGTCAAAGACGTTTATGAATTGACATTACAACCTAGGAAGCAAACCATCAACACGGGATTTCATATCCGTCTCCAAATTGTAGCACCAACAATGATAGTATGGATATGTTTGTCAATTATGTTAGATTTTCGATGAAAAATGTGAATATGAAATGTAATAATTGGGAAGATGAAAAAGAAAAAGACTCATTCCCTTACACATAAATAAATAAATATACACACACACACACACACACACATTGATCCTTCAAGTTTTCAATTGGTCTTTTAATATCTTATTAAATTGTTTCTTTTGCTTAACAGCAATTTGAATATGGTAATTAGATGTACAATTAAACATTTATCAAGTAACTTATTTAAAAGAACTAATGGCTTACCTTGTTTAGTTAGCTCATGAAGCAAATTTTGTTTTAAATTATGTTTTTAGCATTAATCTTATTTTTTTTCAAGTTGTAAAGACCATCTTTTATAATTTAACAAACAAAATCAAATGAGCACAAACTTTTAAAATAATTTAACAAAAATATAATCTTTTGCTTCAAGCTCCAAGCAAATTCATGGTTTAATAATATGTATGTGTAAATAGCGACTTGAGAGTAGGTCCGATACTTTGGTTCGATGGGTTTAATCACCGTCGATTTGCTTTAAGATTCGTGTGGAACGCTTTAAACTTCGTGCTTGTCTGTTTCAATTTTCGTGCGCACAAATCTTAATTAGATCGGCCGGTCATAATGTTCGCTGAACCTAAAATTAGGTCCGATGGGCATCGGACCTACTCCGTTCTCGTAAATAGCAGAGGAACTAACACAGACATCTACAAAGAATGATTGTTCATAAGGTTGATGAATAATAGCTAGCATGGTAATTTTTAGCACCAAAACTTGTGGATATTTCTAGTCTTATATCTAATTTTATCATAGATGCATTTCATATATTGCAAAAATACCGTTCAAATTAAAAAATAACAATTATAAATGTATATTTAATTATTTAGATAGAGCATGTATAAAATTATAATTAATTTGGAGTTTGATTAGTTATCGATCATAAAGCCATTAAAACTGCACCGTTAGAAATATAAAAAATATTTGATGCAAGATTAAACAACTATCGATCAGTTCAAATTTGATGCGTGTGATATTTAAGAAAGAAATAAAAAAACTCATCTATAATTTTAATCTTCAAACTTGCACAATATTTTTTCAAGATACTAAATGAATGTACTTAAAAGTTAAATGTATACTGAAACTGTTCGAAACTTAATTGTGATTTTACTATAAAAAGTGTTCGAGAAAAATGTACTTAAAATGACATGTATATTTAACAATTCTATACACCGAATACAACAATTTCAAATTAATGAGACATAGAACCTATATATAACAAACAAACAATATGAGGCGCATCCTTCTTGTTACTATCCACCTCAATTGAGCATGTAAGCACAAAAATTAATTAGTTGATAATTCAAAATCTCAGATATGTAATTAATGGCACATCTCTGTGACTTTCAAGTGCATTTTTTTTTTGTTTCGTTGTTTCTACTATTAAAAAAAAAAAAAAGGGTATGTAAGCAAAGATGGTGAGCTGAATCAATTCTCTTAAAAAAAAAAAATACATAGTACAATAATTATTATAAAATTTGCACAGTGGGCCATTAGACACCTGTTGCAATGAAGCTTCCCTCTTTGGACAATCCATAGAAAAAGCCATTAGATGATTTTAAAGAAGTGCTATAACATGCATGTGGGAAACTTGAATTGCTATACTTGAGAAAAATATAATGCAAGGGTCAAGGCAATTACAGGAAGTCTTTCATGTTTGAAGGACTTATAAATTAAAAACTAAAATTTTAGATATCATTATATCGAGTAGAACTAGGGTGCTGTCGAGTTCACCAAGCCCTTGGTGAACACAAGTCCAAAACTCATCGGATCGGCTTCAAACGACAAATCCGACCGTTGAAATCCGTCTACCTTACGAGTGATGCGTCTACATGCAAAAATTTTAAATTTTGAAATTAATTTTGCATAGAGTCAAGTGGTCAAAAAACGTCAAAAAATGAATGCATTAAAATTAATTTATTAATCTTCTAATTTTGACCACTTGACTCTATGCAAAATTAATTTCAAAATTTAAAATTTTTGCATGTAGACGCATTACTCATAAGGTAGACGGGTTTCAATGGTCGGATTCGTCGTTTGAAGCCGATCCGATGAGTTTTGGACTTGAGTTCACCAAGGGCTTGGTGAACTCGAGTGCACCCTAGTTCTACTCCATTATATCATCTATAATGGGTGGGTGTTAGGTCATCTATAATGGGTGAGTGTTAGGGGTGAAAACGATATGGATAATATCCGATCCGTATTCGATTCGTATTCGAAAAATTAAATGTGGATATCAGAGTATTGTGAATTTACTAGTACGACTTGCGGATTGCAGAGTATCGTGAATTAACTAATTCAGATTGTAAGCTGTTTAAAAATAAGAATATTTTTATCAAGAAATTTATAACAACCCAATTATACTTAGACCTAGACTCGATTTTCAAAACTGTCTATCCTTTATTCAATGTGACTCTGCCACTGAATGCTGGTATTTTATTTCTTGGCAGTATTTTACAAAAGATCATATAAAATTATCAAAACAAGATTTGTCGGTTGGATGTTTTACGTCATGAAATTATATATTTTGATTTTCTCTTTTTGTCTTCTACGTTGGTGGCTTAATTTCCAAAGAGGAAGAATCAACTAAGATTAAGTGGAATTGAACGCCCACAGATTTTGTCTGATTTCCCAAAGAGGAAGCTTCTTTTTTGTTTAAACCTTTCCAGTCTCCATGCAAACGCATGCCTTTCTGACCAGAAGAAAAAAAAAATAATAAGCCTGAATTAATCCTCTCCAGTAGTTAAATCTCCCTTGTCAGTTATCAATACTCTTTATTACATACAGAGACGGAGTCAGATTTTCGAATTATGAGAGTCAAATACATATGAAGATCAATTTTTATATAAAACCACAGTACCATGATATTTTGCTCTGAATTATATAAAAAAAATATATAAATATAAAAAGTTAAATAAAAATGGAGGTCAATTGACCTCATATCTCTTATATAAATCCGCCTCTGATTACGTATGTACCCTTTGCACTGTTATTTAAGTTATTAGTTCTTGCAAAGGGAATAATTAATTCCAGAGACTTGAAATATATGTATCAATGTACAGGAAAAAGATTATTGAAGTTCAAAATAGTTAAATATTTATACGTATTAAAAAAAATTGACAAATCATATAGGTAATTAATATCCCAATTTTGGGGTGTTTTTGAATAATGGGAAAACATGAAAGGGGGGAATCCTGAATTTATGAAGGTACCAGGTAGCTCTGTGGTATAATTAGCACTGGAGATAAAAATAAGTGAATCTATTAATTAGTTGTTAATACATGGAGTAGTGGCAGTTCAAGTTGAAGTGTGGAACCTGCCAATCACCCAATCTGCCATGATAATTAAGTAATGATCACATGCTTATAAACAACTCTTTATATTATTCTATTATTCTTTCAACCCGGATAATATATTTAAGATTGCCTTTCAACACCTCTGCCTGGCCATTTTCCTTGACCAGTTGACCCTTGACAACTCAGGGAAGAAGAACAATTTTATATATATAGATAGATGAGGGATCCACTTATGTTTGAAAGTTACAATATCATACAACAATTTAGTTTTGTAATTTTTAAAGTTCAAACAGTCGAGCCAAACTGTTAAACATGTAATCTGTACTAAAATGTGTTTGAAGATCAAATTTTACATTTTTTTGAATTTTTTACTATTTATTAAGTATTTTAGAAAAATGTTGTTTTTTAGTGGTCCAAAATTATCTAAAAGCAACCGTTTTGTAAAATACTTAATAAATAGTAAAAAAATTAAAAAAAATGTAAAATTTGATCTTCAAGCACATTTTAATACATATTACATGTTGAACGGTTTGGATCGATTGTTTGGACTTTCAAAATCGCAAAACTAAATTGTTGTAAGATGTTGTAACTTTCAAATACCGTAAGTGGATCCCTCCTCATATATATATATATATATATATAGAGAGAGAGAGAGAGAGAGAGGGGATACGGTGCTTTGCAAATTAAAACACCCTCTTTAACTCGAGCCACTTCTCAATTTGCAAAACCCAAACAACCGATCCGAACCGTTCAACATGTTCTAAATATTGAAATGTGCTTGGAGACCAATTTTATATTTTTTGGAAAATTTTTACTATTTATTAAGCCACTTTGGAAATCGCTGATCCAGTGGTCCACAGTAAAAAACAGTAAATATTTTTGGACCACCGAATCAGCGATTTCCAAATTGGCTTAATAATAGTAAAAGAATTCCAAAAAATGTAAAATTTGGTCTCCAAACACATTTCAATATTTAGAACATGTTGAACGGTTCGGATCGGTTGTTTGTGTTTTGCAAATTGAAAAAGTAGCCCGAATTAAAGAGGGTGTTTTAATTTGCAAAGCACCGTAGCCCATCTATATATATATGTAATCAATGATTAGTTTCTATAATTTTGTACAGATAAAAAAAAACAAGTTCAAATAAGTTTATATAAAATTCTTATCTATGAGAATAATGTATAAAATTTGAAATTTTAAAATTACACAAAATTTACACTTAATTTTATGTAAAATTCATAACTGATTAATCAATCGACTGCAAAAATACTTTTGTTTACAGTTTGCAAACCTCTAGAATTTTATGAGATGGTACTAATTATATAAAAATTCAAATTGTTATTTAGATTCTTTTGTGTGGCAATACATGTTCTTACTCTCTCTCTCTCTCTCTTTTTGCTTTCAATAGAATAGAAAGATATAGATTTGAAGAATAGAGTGAGGTTATGTAATATGCATATTACATAATTAATGGTCCGCGCTATGGACTAATATTTTTAATTTTAAGGTTCAAACAATTGATCTAAACTGTCGAACTTCATATGAAAATGTATTTCAGACCAAAGTTTACATTTTTTAGAATTTCTGTAGAATTTTTGTAAATAGGTAGAAAATCACTTGATTTGAGAACCATCAAAAAATAATGGTTTTCTACCTATTTAAAAAGTAGTATAAAATTCTAAAAAAATATATAAAATTGGATTTTCAAATACATTTTTATATAAAGATCATGTTGAGATTCAGATAAACTGTTTGAACTTTGAAAATAAAAATAAGTCTATAGCACGAGTCAATTCATAATATGCATATTATCATAGCCTCACTCTGAAAAGTATAACCTAAGTGAAAACAAAATTTGCATAATCTCAATTAATTAGCTGGTTAACAAAGACTGCATCTCACTGTTCTCACTTGTAATCTCATCTAGGGGTGGAAAAAAAGCTCGTAGCTCGTGGCTCGATCGTGACTTACATCTGACTTGCTCGCTAACAACTTGCTCGTTACTGAACCGAACTGTTAACGAGCGCAGCTCGCCACTAGTTCGGTCCATAATTAATGAGTTCAAGTTGAGGCCTAGCTTGCTCGCCAGCTCGCGAGCTAGCTCGGCTATGCATCAATTTGTGAATTTGTATGAATGTGTGTACATTTTATACTGTCCAGCTCGATCCAGTTCGGTCAAAATATTTGTAGATTTTTTTTTTTCTTAAAACAAGATCCAGCCAGACTTAGCGAGCTTGCTCGGTCTAGCTCGTGATGATTTCAAGCTGAGATTACAGCTCAGACGCTTAAAGTCAGTCCGTTCGTGACTCGGACGAGCCAACTCGTAACGAGTTCAAACTAGATCCAACTCGTGATGAGCCAGCTCGTTGCCACCCCTGTTCTCATCTCACGACAGATTTCTCCAGTAGCTACTGAAATTGAGAAAAAAAAATATGGACTGATCTGATGACGTGTCATTGATCTTAGCCGCCTCATAATTGTACGGATAAACAATGCTATCAATTATTGAAGAAAAACTAGTAAACAATGTATTTAAATGCTTGACAATGAAGAGTCTAGATAACAACAACATTTGGCATTGACATGTGGACCTAACTTAGAGGCCAAATTATTTATTATTGATGAGTCATCAATGACAAATAAATTATTTGGATTCAGTTCGGCGAGGTCAAAAATTTGTGATTCGTGTATAATTTCGGAATAATTCGGAATTATCCAGACCAGAAATCTCAATCCTACGAGGAAGCAAAAAAAAAAAAAAATTATGGAAAAAATTTGGGAAAAATTCGTGAATAATTTGTAAAATTCGGGAAAAATTCATAAAATTTGTGAATTATTTCCGAATAATTCGGATAAAATTCGGTCAACCAAATAATTAGATGTTCAATTCGGCATCACAAAAAAAACAAATAATTCACAAATTTTATAACTATGGTCTCAAGTCTGAATAAAACCATCTGATTCGTATCAACATTTGTGTAATTGATTAATACAAATTTTAAAACTGTCTGCATTAATTTTGATACGGATTAAATAATTTTGACTGAGCCTCTGACTGAATTTAGTTTGATATTTATTAGACAGCCTCCAATTTTCAACATGAAGGTTCCTAAGTATAATTTGTTGAATAGTTAGCTTTGATGCTTTAAAATTAAAAGTTTTTCAAAATTTAAAGAAGAAACAACCAGAGAATGTGGAAAATAAATAGAAACATTATTGGGTCTATTAAATGATCAACAAGAGAATGTGGTTTAGGGTTTAGGATTTATTGATTCATACTATAAATTTATATTTTAATTAATAAAATTTAAATAGTTGATCCAGACAGTTAAATATGATCTTTATATAAAAATATATTTGGAGATCAGATTTTATATTTTTTTAGAACCTTTTTTACTATGTTAAAAAGTCGCTAGTTCTCGATAATCGATCCTCAATTTTTAAATTAAGTGATTTTTACCGGACTAAAATAATTTAAAAAAGTTATAAAAAAATATAGAATTTGATCATCAAATAATTTTTTTTATAAAAATTATGTCGAACAGTTCAATCGATTAGTTAAAATTAAAAAAAAAATATGAATTCATAGTACGGATCACTATTTATAATTAGATCTCCAATTCAATCATAACCTTGTTGGAAGTTTATTAGTTTAATTTGGTTATGTTGCATGCATGAATAACAAAATATTGCAATTGGAGCCTATCTCTGCTTGTACTTAATAAAAAATAAACAATTCTTTTGGATAGCGTAATGGAGTACCTACCATAATTAAACAATTAGACAATTCAAAATATCTTTGGAACTTGTTCATCTATATAAATAAAAAAAAAAGGGTCTTCTTGCAAGGTACATAATCATAGTGTGAATCTATTTCTAAGCCATAAATAAATCCATAAGCATGGATCCCTCTCCTTGCAAAACTTTAATTTAAACAGAAACATTTTCTAACTTTGGGTAACCCAAAGACTCAAAGCTAGTTCATTCTATATTATAATTTGATATTAATTACCAAAACCAGAGCAATTAGCTGACAAAAAAATGTTAACCTGCAGATGTTTCAAGAGGCCCATTAATAACACTTGAGAGTAGGTCCGATGGGCATCGGACCTACTCTGGTTCGATGGGTTTAATCACCGTTGATTTGCTTTAAGATTCGTGCAGAACGCTTTAAACTTCGTGCGTGTCTGTTTCAATTTTCGTGCGCACAAATTTTAAATTAGATCGGACGGTCATCATGCTCGTTGAACCTAAAAGTAGGTCCGATGGGCATCGGACCTAGTCCATTCTCCATTAATAATGGGAGCGGGACGCGTCCGATGAGCATAAGACCCATATTCGTCTGATATCTTTTTGGAACCGTCCGATCAATTCACAATCTGTCAGTGCGGATCAAGCGCGCGCGCACACATCATGAAGCGAATCAGATGATTGTTAGTGGACATCATACCGATTTGGGTTCGATGTCCATTGGATGTGTCCCGCTTCCATTAATAATAGGGTTTAAATGCTTCATTATTTTTGTGTTCCAATCATGACTCAAATTCTTATCTCCGTTTTCAAAGTCAAAAAAGTTGATTCAAACCGTTCAACGTGATATTCATATTAAAATGTGTTTGGAGACCAAAATTTATATTGTTTTGGAATTTTTTGTTATTTTTTAAATCGATACAAAATCACTGTTTTTCGTAATATTATGTTCCATCCAAAAACATTGACTTTGTACCGAAATTTTAATTAATACCCCCAATAAAAAAAAGAAATTATCAAATCTGCCCTCACCTCAAAATTACTTTTAAAAATGCCCTAACCGCCACCCTCTGGGCGGTCCAGATCCATAGCAGACCGCCCAAAAGGGGGGCGGTCCACTACCCATAACTGACCGCCCAGAGAGGGGGCGGTCCACTATTTTTTATTTTTTTTATTTTTTTTTAGAGACAATATGAATATCAAGAGCTGAATTTTTTTTTATTTTTTTTTTAGTTAGATTACTTCTTTTAAGCATATTTATACTAAAATATGCTAAATTACTTAGAATTATGTTAAATTACGTTGAATTACACTAAATTACGCTAAATAACAATAACTTCGCTAATTATGCTAACAGACGGTAAATTACGCTAAAGTAGACTGATTTTGTGTCATCTTTCATGAATCATAAAAAATAGTAAAAATTGGTATTCTACAAGTTCATTATGTAACTAATTTACTGAGCTACTTAGATTGAATAATATAAATGAAATTTCTAATCGAAAACTTCAACTGAAGTTTTGAGGCTCTTCCCTTAGTTTTTTGGCAATTCTGAATTTTAGAAAACAACATAGTTATTACGAACGCATTCGTCATTTCGCAAGCTTTCCAAAAAGTGGTCATTTGCTGAAATCGGACACTCGAGCGCCGTTTTATGACCATTTGAAGTTTCGTCATCGTTTTTCGCATTTTCAGTGAAGATATCATCCCTATTCATATGTAATTTAGCATAATTTACCATATTTTAGCGTAATTTAATGTAATTTAGCATAATTTAAAGTAATTTAGTGTAATTCAACGTAATTTAACATAATTCCAAGTAATTTAGCGTATTTTAGTATAAATATGCTTAAAAGAAGTAATCTAACTAATATTTAAAAAAATCCGAATTTTTAGCGTTAGAATTCAGCATCTTGATATTCATATTATCTCTTAAAAAAAATACTAATAATGGACCACCCCCCCTCTGGGCGGTCTGCTATGGATCTGGACCGCCCAGAGGAGGGGCGGTTAGGGCAATTTTAAAATAATTTTGAGATGAGGGCAGATTTGATAATATCTTTTTTTTAGGGTATTAATAAAAATTTCGGGACTTTGTACCTCCATAAAAATTTCAAAAAAAAATATAAAATTTAATTTCCAAGTATATTCTTATATGAATATTATGTTGAACGATTCAGGTCAACTGCTAGAATTTTGAAAATAAAAATAAGAATGTAAAGCATGATGAGGACACGAAAACAATCAGAAATGTTAATCCTACTTGATCAAAATTTTCTATGCAATTAGGCATCTTCAATTTTAAAAAGGATCATAACAATAAGTCAATAGCAACATCAGTTTTAGTCAGAACTTTTTAATTTACGTAAGCGTCAGATAGTGATGCTAATATAAATTGAAGTTTACATCCACAATATATCATAAACACCTCCAACATATAACATTTTCGCATTTGCATCTATGGAAATTGTTCGAATTTCCTGGGCTGAGAGAACCGTCCGATCTAAAATCATACGCTACAGGCCTAAATATATCCAACCGGTTATGGCCCAATATTTAAAAAAAATGTTTAGCCCAATTTGGGTGTGGGTTTCCTTTCTAGCAAGATAAATGCATATTGGGCCGAGCTATACTGGGCTTTTGACGAAAAAGTTTAAAATATGCGCAAATCCGAGCGTATAATTTAGATTCATATTTCTGATGTTTTCGAGGGTGTAAATGAAATTAGCAGATCAGCGAGTCCAGTCTCTCTACTGAAAACTGGAAAAGAACAAGATACAGAGATACTAGGGTTTTAACCTTCATTTTGCGCAAAATGTCGTCGAAAACCCTAGCTCGAGCTGGATCTTCTCTAATCAATCGTCTTTTTCTCTCTAATGGCAGTTCCATTCCACTTCGCCTTCATCAGATCGGTTCTACATCTCCCTTTCAGTCTTGTCTCTCTAAATTACCGATCCACGAGTCTCCTCGAAATGAAGATTTGAGGAGAATTGACGAGGAAACAATAAAGCGATTGCTTTCTCCATCGGAGATTTCCTTCCCTTGTGGCCTACCTTCTCTTCGGTGCTTCATAGGAGAAGGTTATTTTTTATTTTATTTTGTTTATCATATGAACCGATTTGTTACCGGGTTCTCTGCTCCATTGAATAGAGCTATGTTGCATTTAATCGCCACTTTTTTTATAATGAATCCGGGCAGTAAGTGCCTCAATTGAACCCTGGCTCAGTTGTTAGAAAAGGTCGAGGCAAAAAAAATAAGATATAGGGAAAATCTCTTACCTGCTTTTAATTCTCATCTTTTACGATTTGTAGTAAGTGTTTTTAAGTTTGGTTGTCTATTCAATAACAAAAATGAATATGATCTCTGGACATACTGAGTTCCATTTTCCCTGGGTTTGTAATTGAAACTTCTTTACTTGTTAGTTATCCGTGTTTGCAAATTAATTAAAAGGATATCCTCACATCATAAGTAGCTTTACAGGTGAACATAATAAAATATGCATCAGAGAGGGGTTGTCTAATTTATGTTGTGATATTATACAGAGAATGATGCACTGTCTAACGAGCCAATGCTGTTTCATACCAAGAGAACATACCAGCCTAGTACCCTCAAGCGCAAGAGGGCCCATGGTTTCCTTACAAGGTCTCTCTTTCTCATTCTGAAAATTTCGAATGACTGCCATTAATTTAAGACTACAATTGCGCTTGATAATTTGCTAGATATGTAAACATCACCCAGCACTTATATTTACTCAAGCATATTCTGGGGTAATGATCACAATTCCATAAATCAAGGGTATCTCAAGCAAAAATGACTAAATTGTTCGTCGTGGTTTCCATATAGTCAACTCTATTTTCTCATTAGTACCCAACATGAATGGTTATTTTAAAGAATAATATTTTCATATAATTCTGCAACTGAATATATAATTTGTTTGACTTCATGTTCTTTATAATCGGACTTGTTGAAATGCAAGATTTGTGAATTTCACTAAGGGCAAGTTACCTGTTTTTAAGAAAATCTTTACAATCTCGCTATTCTGGTGTTGGTTATCATTTGCAAATATCTCAAAAAGTTTTAGTGTTAGTTACACATGGTGTAATATGGTTCCAAATTTTGTTCGTTTTTTTTTTTCCCTTTTTAAAGTCATATGCAAGGTAGAAAGACCTTTAGCCGTTGAAATCTTAACGGTATTTATAAATTACATTTTGTTTTATTTCCTTACAGGAAAGCAACTACAGGAGGAAGGAAGGTTATTGCTCGAAGGGTTGCAAAAGGCCGGCACCGTATTGCTGTTTAGCTCCAGGTTTCTGATTTCTTTTTAATGAGGGTTAGTGCCGTTGGTCTTGACAGAGAATAACTGTGTTGTCTTTTCCTTTATTTTTTCAAATTGCTGAAGATCGTGTAAAATCAATGTGGATCTACTTGTATAAGTTGTCTTTGAATCTTTGGTTGCACTTCTCTTTTCCAGGTTGCATATTACAAGTCCAGTTGTTATTCTTGCTGTTCTATTTGTTTTTTTTTGATGAAAATGGTGTATACCGCTGGCATTCGATGGTTTAATAAAAACAGTATTCAATTAAACTTTTACTCTTAACGTGCTTTTCAGTTTTACTGTTTGTTGCCTCCCAGACTATGATAATCTTTTTGTACCAGCATTCTTGTTCTTGTACTAATATGCCCGCTTTACCCAGAAAGCTGCACTTAATTTCAGTTAAAAATTAGAGGTATTAGTATTTGTGCCTCTCAACAAAGGAGACCAAAGAAAAGGAGCTAACTTACTGATAAGTGAATAACTGCTTCCCGTCAAGTCTGATTCTTAACTACTTTCAATGTTTTGTCTCTTATACCGTTTTAGGCAATGTTTTGAAATGTGGCTACATGAATGTAATTGCAGCAACATATGTATATATTAAATTGGGTGAAATTCTTTCTATGGTTCCTTAATTTCAATGCTGTTCCTATGATATCCGATTGTTGGTTGGGTATTATGGAGGGTTAATTGGTTGTCTATAATATAAATAGGTGTGGTAACTAGTTCTTTGGATTGGCTTGACTACCATATAGTGCACCAGCTACGTATTTAATAATAAACTCCATTTTTTTTATTTTGTTTGGCATACAAAAATGATGTTATTATTCTATGATTTATAGAACTAAGATTATATGGATATATAATTGTATGAATGAGGCTATGGTACTTTGCAAAATCCTGATCGAGTTTTACTATAGATTCATATTGTCGTTTCTAAAGTTCAAGTAATCAATCCAATTATCCGAAACTATAGATTCATATTTTCATTTCTAAAGTTCAAGTAGTCAATCCAAATTCCGAACCGCGCAACATAATCTTCATATGGAAAGTGTACTTGAATACCAAATTTTTATATTTTTCAGAATTGCTTTACAAATTTTTTGATAGAAAAATATTGTTTATGGATGGTCTATAATATTTAGATAAGGTGATTTCTATCCATTAAAAAAAATGGTAAAAAAGTTTCTAAAAATATAAAATTTGATCTTGAAGTACATTTTCATATGAATATCATGTTGAATGGTTCGAATTGAACTTTGAAAATGAAAAAATGAATCCATAGTACAAGTCGATCTGCGAGCAAAGTACCATATAGTTTCTTATTTTTTAACTAAAATCATATAGTTTCTGTATAGTTCCTAAGTTTTATTTATTTTACAGTACACATCCGCATACATTATTTGCATATCCTACAGATTCAGCCGTCACATTTTTAACTGTCATTGACAACTGTTATTAAATGTTTTCAACCTCGAGCGTTTTGATAACATAGAAATGCAAGGATGTTTTGATCGAAGTATAAACTTATTCCTTCCAAAAATGCATATTTAATAATTTTAGAAGCCTTTGATCCGCTTTTGTCGTATTTGAAAAGAGCAAAAAAGAAAATGACGGTAAATTCAAATCGGTATTGTCAAGTACAAATTCAATTTTGGAGCTCTGAGGCAATCTGTCTGAATTATCTCTACTGATAATAACAAAATATTGTTTCAAGAATTACTACTCAGAATGATAACAACAATCGTTCAATATGATATATTAATTAGGAAACTAAAAGTATTGTTTAAAATTGCATCGAAAAATATGCAATTTCGTTATTTTAATGATAAAATAACATAATGATATTATTTAGCAATCAATTTCAAAATTTAATAAAACTTTTGACATACCTTGGTTTGAAATTCTATTCACATCTCACGGCTGACACGCAATCAATCTTTAATTTGTTATAAACTTCGCATGAATATAAAAGTTCATACAAAATAGCTGTATTGTGTGCGTCCCGATCTGAATCGGACGGTTAAAATCGCGTACCCCACAGTTGTTCAGCCCTGAGCCATGGGCCCATAGCAAAGCCATGAATACGGACTGACGTAGTTTGCTTAAATAGAGTCGGCGTTCGCCGGAATAGCGGCATGCATAGCCCTCCAAACGGACCCACTAAGCCCAATTCGCTGGCTCTCTCTCAGCGTTCAGCGCTGTTTTGATTAAAAAGAAACATAACAGGCCGAGCCCAAAAAGTCAAAAACAATTCGCTGGCTCTCTCTTAGCCCAAAAACAATTCGCTGGCTCTTCTTCGATTCGCAATCGCTGGCTTTCTCTTAGTTGCTCTCTCGCTCTGACTCGAACTCACCAAAACGCACGCTGGCTCTCTGACTCGAAGTCGAAGTCGCAAAAAATTCGTCGAAATTGCTGGCTCCGACGAAATCAGGTCAATTATGTTCTCTATTTCTTATCTTCTTGTGATATTTTTTCAATCATATCACCTTATGTTTGCAACTTTCTTTGTCGAAAGCACTTGTTTTTGTATTGTTTTAAGTCTCCTTTAAATGAATGCTAATTAAATATGAGATGCAAGTAAAGAATGAAATGTAGACAGGGAAATCTGTAGTTTTTGTTTTATTTAATTTCAAAGAGGAGGTTGCTGGAGTCTCTCTGATGCTTTATTCTGTATTCCTTTTTAACTCTGTTACATGTTTTGATTTGATGTTTATTATAAGAATCATGTTATTTTCTATTATGTTGATTGTTTCTTATATAGCACATTTGTTTTTTATTATTTGTTTGAACCGCATCGTGCATTTTATTGTTTCAAGTTTTTTAGCACTGCTATACAATTTAATGGTTTCAAATCAGAATCTGACTGTGTATAGTTGATGTCACATAATTATGCAAATAAGGTTTAATTGATGCAAAATTGGGTTGCTGATACCCATCCGTACTACCAAAGAAATTTTAATTTATTAAATTGGTTATATTGGAGTTGATTTTAAAAGAGGATTTTTTTCATCAAACCACTCTGATTATATCATTGCTCTTTTAGCAGCTCCTGGAACAGGACCCCTACTGAAGAAGTTTAAATAATACAATAATAGTGAGGAAGCAATGAAGAAGTTTAAATAATATAATAGTAAGGAAGCAATGCCCCACTGTCAAGATTTAAAAAAAAAGTAAGGAAGCAATGCCGCAAGCATAGGCCTGCTAAATGAGTCGGGCCGACTCATGAACTATGAGTTGGGCTCTTGAATGAGCCTAGTTGGGCTGAGTTTAATTCGAGCCGTCCAAACTCGGCTCGAACTCGAAATAATTTTATCGCTAACTAACCGATCCGAGCTGAGCCGGGCCGAGATTCCGAATCGCTAACCTAACCGAGTCTCTCTCCTCTTCGTTCCCAAGCTGCTCGCCTCTTTGGCGCACGAGAACCTCCTCAGATCGCTATCTCTTCTGCTCGCCTCTCTTTGCGCACCGTCTCCCTCCTCATATCGCTATCTCTTCGCCCCCTCTTCGCGCACGCCTTGCTATCTCTCTTCAACTGGTAACTCACCCGTTAAGGTACTTAGTTGCATTTCTGTTAATACTAGTTGTTTGCTCGATTTTGAATGCAACCCATTATTTCCGTTGAAGTTTGTAGTTTGTACCAATGCATTACATGGTTGGTAAAAACTGGATTGCAGAGAAAAAACAGTGTTTAGAGAATCTATGGGAATGGGTGTAGGATTTCGCCTTTTGTTTGTCTGGCTTCTCTCAAGTCTCCCAAATCCAATTGACACCAGATTGATACTGTAGAAAAAAAAAATGTTATAAAATTACAAAATTTGAAGTTAATTAGGTTGGTCATTGTTTTCTGACAAGGATATCCAGAAAGGAGTCGTGGAACCCGATGCTATATATGGCACTCAAGGCAATATGATTTCTTTTCATTACCAGAAGTACTGATTACCAGTAGGATAATGTTTAAAATATTGTAGTAGTTATGTTTGAAGTGTTTGTTGCATGCTTTGTTGGTTACTAGTCTGTTGGTACCATTGATGCTAGACATTGGTCTGTTGGTACCAGTTGACGAGTTTTTTTTGAGTAATTTGTCATATCAATCTAAATTTGTCACTAAAAATTACTGTACACTTTATTGTTCAGGTACAAGCCATGGGAGATCAAAAGTTCCCTCTTTTTTCTTAAAGCAAAATAGTTTAGTACCTATAATTTGACTCGGGTTAAAAAAAAGGTTAGTGCTTTACTTCTTTTAATCCAGATGAAATAATAGCAAATCACTGTTGTTATTAGCTTATAACTTTGTTTTACTGTATAAATACTTGTTTTTATTCCGTAAGTCATGTCCATCGGTCTTAAACAGAAAATAATAATATTTTTATGTGTTAGTTTTTTAGCATGTTTTCTTTTGGACTTTTATACAGCTCTGAGTTTAGTAGTATACCATTTTGCTTCTTTTGTTAGCGTGTTTTCTTTTGGTTTCTTTTTTTCTTTTGTTCCGTGTTTAATTTCCCAAACCTGGCATATACTTGCAATGTGTCAAAAGAAGTACGATATTAGTCATAAACTTGCAATCACCAGAAAGTTTTAGTGTAATTTTAAAAAAACTATAAAGCAACTAAAAATTATTATCTCATACATAATTGGCTTACTTATATTGATGAATTTGTGATATAGATTCTTCTCTGGTGGGGGGTATTTGTGGCATCTACTCCAGTTTTACACGGGGCTGAATGGACCGTCATTGTGGGGCCTGTTTTCTTACCTCCTTACTTCTCTTCGTCAGTGGCATACCACTTCTTGAGGTTTGAGACAATTTTATATATTACCTGTTTGAATACGTGATTGTTTCTTGGGTACAGTTTATGTACTTGTTACTTAAATTATTGAACTCAAACCAGGAATCGGCAGATAAAAGATACATTGCTCTAGAGGAGTACCGCATTTACAAGAGCACAACAAGGTAACGACTTCCTTTCCATGTTCCAGCTTGTACCGGTACATTACAGTACTGAGCAGTTTGACAATGTTTTATATAATTTAATAATTGTGTGAAGTGATCTTTGAAGCTTTAATATGTGCTTGTCCGAGGGTGTAATCAGTTAAAAAATGTGACCAGTTTTAAGTTTTGGCTTTGAAGTTTCTGGGCTAAAGATGCTGATTTAGTGATTTGTGTGGCTGTAAAATGTCAGTAACAATTTGTTTTTAGTTTTTAGTTTCTGTTGGTTTTTTAGATTTTTATATAGTTGTATTTCACTTGGTCAACTTAGATTTTGGTGTTGGACCGATAAAATTAGGTTACTGGATCTATTCATCCACTTTTATGTCATCTTTTGAATTTAATATTTGTTAAATGATGTTCAAATAGTTTTATAAATATATTCATCATATTATATTTATGTTCAAATATACGTGGCAGATCCGCTGTATTTAATGAAAGAGTTTCATTGGTCAATACTAGCTTGGTCAATGCTGGCTCGGTCAAAAGAGTTGATTTTCTATTATTTAGTCAATACTGGCTCGGTCAATGCTGCGCGCATGAAATAAAATTGGATTTGAGCCGAGTTCCGGCCGAGCTTAGAGAATCAATGGACCGAGCCGAGTCGGGCTTTATCCTTCAAAATTGAGCTGAGCTGAGTTGGTCTTTTAATGAAAGATTGAAGAGCTGGGCTGAGTTTTGGGTTTGATCCGGCTCATTAGCACCCCTACACAAGTATCCTGTTCTTCACAAAACCCTCTCACCATGCTCTCTTCTAAAACCCTAAAACCTAGTTCGATGGAAACTCTTTCTGGTCTCCCCTCCTTCCCCCGCAGGAGGTCTCATCTAGACAGTGCATCCTATCGTACCCTCTCCCGCATCTTCTCTGTCTGCCGCGAGCTCTCTCACAAGCCACAGAACCCTAACCCTAATGTTATCCTTAGCTCGGTAGCTCATGAGGACCAAACCAGTGATCCTGGCAAATTTGAAAACCCTAAGTTGGACGAGATAGTTGAGGCCTTTCAATCAGTGGTGGAGAAAATTGACTCCGTGGAACCCCAAAATCGTAACCCCAATGCTAACCTTAGCTCAGTGGCTGATGAGGACCTAACCAGTGAATCTGGCAAATTTGAAACCGCTAAGTTGGGTGAGACAGTTGAGGCCTTGCAAATGGCAGCGAAAAAAATCGACTCCATGGAACCCAAAAACCCTAACTGCAATGCTACCCTTAGCCAGGTGGCTGATGGAAACCAAATGAGTGATCCTGGAGAATTCAAAAATCCCAAGTTAGATGAGACAATCGAGGCCTTGCAATTGGTGGTGGAGAATATTGACTCCATGGATGAAGGGGAGATGGATGTGTCTAGTAACAGTGAGCGTTTAATTTCAATGGTCTCTGATTTATCTTTGTTAGTTGGTTGCCCCGGTGATCAGGTACAATCTGTTTCAGGCAAATTTGCTCCTGATAAACAAATGAGGGATGAAGAAGATCGAAAGTTGAGCTTGGTAGGGGAGTTAAACCATGAGAAGGATCAGAATCAACAAGCTGAAGTTGATCATATCTTAGTTCACAAAATTGAGACTGGAAATGATTCTTTGTTGGACTCGAATTGCCAAGAAATGGCTTTGGATATAGAAATTGAGCAGTTGGGAGAAGAGGAGAGTTTAAAAGGTGACCCTTACAATGAGGCTATAGAAGCTGGGCTTGTTGAAACTATGGAATTATCACTGGAAATTGGAGAAGGTATCCGATTGGACCCTCCAAATGAAATGTCTAATTTGGAGAGCTCAAATCAGGATAAGCTAAATGATGCAATTGAAGAGGGAGAAATAACAGATGATGCACAGGATTTGGATGATGAGTCTGATTTAGATAAGGAAGTTGAACCTTTGATTGATGATGAATCAGAACAAGACTTAGTTAATACAAGATCTGATGAGAAGTTAGCTATTGAAGAGGATATACCAGGTGAGCCAACTGCATTTTTTACTGTACTCGAGAGCAAATGTAAACTGACATGATGGACTTGGTCCCAAAATCTAATTTGCAAATCCCTTTCTGTAATCTATTACCTTCTTTTATTAGGGTTGGAGCATGAGAATGTAACGAGTCAGAGCCAAGGAATTGACTCTAGCGAAGAGGTATACATATATTTCTGCCCTTATTACACACTTCTACCTTTTGCTTGTATTGAGCACTGTGAAGGGCTTTGAAACAATTCACTTCTATTAATTACACCAAGTAAAATCCTGTAAACTATTGCTAACAGGCACATGACATTGGAAAGAAGAGAAAGCTTTGAAACAATTCACTTCTATTAATTACACCAAGTAAAATCCTGTAAACTATTGCTTACAGGCACATGACATTGGAAAGAAGAGAAAAAGGATCTTGTCTACAGAAAGAAAAGCTAAAAAGAAGGTTCGATGCCTCCTCATTTTCCAAAAATCAGCCTTTTGTTTTATTTAATTATTTAATTTGTTTTTGGTTGGGTTCATACTGTTGTATTGGTTTGTAGAAAACATATCGGATAAAGAGAGCAAAAAAATTAAGAGCAGATGGGGTGAATAGGTTGCGACTACCACCTCCAGTCAAAAAAGAAAAAGAGAAGAAAATATGCAAATTCTACTTGCAGGGGAAATGCCAACAGGTTTGTTTCTCAAATCTGATATATTGACAGTTCATTGTTTCTCAAATGTAACTCTTTCTTATTGTCTTGTTGTATAGGGGGACCAGTGTAAATATTCTCATGACGTCACCCCTGTAACAAAATCCAAGGTAATAATTTTTATCTTGTGTGCATCGATATCGTGATAGATTGCTGATGTCATATGTTTAACACCTTTTATTTTATTATTATATCTATTTTCTTTTTTCTTAGGCATGTAGCCATTTTGCACGAGGTGAATGTTTGAAAGGCGATGAGTGCCCATATGATCATGACCTCTCTAAGTACCCATGTCACAAGTTTGTGTCAGAAGGAATATGCATCCGAGGGGCTAATTGCAAATTTTCTCACAATGTATGTGTTGAATGATCTAGCTCAAGTTCTTCCCTTTATTATATCAAATTTAGTTGTTAACCAGAGATTGGAGGGACCCAACTAGTTCACTATGTTCTGGGGGTGCACACGTGGTTGGAATGAGGGTCAGTGCGACACCCATTCTTTGGAGAAAAGAACAATTGTCCTGCATATTTTGTTAATTTTATCATTGTAGTATTCAAAATCTTCAAATGAACCCCATAAGTTTGCAACATATTTTCACAAGGGCCCTCATAGAAAATTAACTGATGGAAGTATGACACTCAAGTGTTAGGTGAAGGTTGTGAGATCTATTAGTCCGTATTTTTCTGTTCCCTATGATTGAGATAGCCTATTGAGTATTTACTAAAAGATATCTTATTTATCCTCCATTTGAGTAGTGTCCTTCTCTTGTATTTACCGGATTTATATTTGCATAACCGAGGCAGATGAATAATTTACTTTACCGGGTAGTGTTCTGAGATTTTCATCTGCTTGGGTTACTGTAAGATTTCCATTTGAGTAGTGTTCTGAGATTTTCAGTGCTGTTACTGGTCTGTACAGTCCGGTAGGTACCGGTATCAAAATGACTGGCATAATCTAGAAAGTCTTAGAGTTTTGCAGAGAAATACCATAATAAGACTAATTGCCCAAACATTGAAATTGATCTTTCTTTTCCTTGTTTTTCCCTCAGATACAGAATACAGAAGGTTTATCAGTGCAAACCAAGGAACCTGGCGAGGAATTGTCAGAGAAGTCAAACGTGGGAAAACAAACCAATGCAAGTCAGAAGTCTTCGATTGCTAAGTGCACCCCAGTGGACACATTTAAGCATCTCAATTCCTTCTTGAATAAGTCTATTGAAGCACCGCTAAAAGTTCCAAAGGGCGTCCGCTTTCTCTCATTTGGAGCTGATACAAAACAGGAAAAGCTTAGTGATGCCAAACCAACTACTAAACAGAAACCTCATCTAATGGCACAAAATCTGAGGAATGTACCAAACAAAGAGAGAGAAAATTTAGTGAGTGAAGCAGCTGCTGTCTCTGGGTCTGGTGAGTTATCGGAGGCATCAAAGATTTTGCAGGAGTACTTGTTTGGTGCTCTTTCTACCGCAATTTAGTGTCAGGTCAGAATGGTTCTATTATGATAGCAGTCCCGGTGAAGCAAAGTTGCCATTTCATGGTAACTTTATTTGGATATCTATGCAGTGTAATTTCATTTACAATTAGACAACAGTTTGAACAACTTTATTAAGATTTTTTGTGCATATAAAAATTATAGTAGATGCGTTGCTCTTCCCATGGATTTTGGTGTGGTGCAAAAATATGTACTGAATTGAGAGCTTGGTTTATTTTGCAGAGTTGTGACAATGAATTGCAGAAACTGTGGATTGAGGTGTGATGTAATGAAGAGAGCACAGTGCCATATCAAGAACAGTACATATGTGGTCAAACACAATGCAATAATGTCTCTCAATTAACATGAATTTTCAAAGTTACCTTTCTTAACTTTGAAGCCTCTCACATAGGGTTGCCTTTCTCAAGTCCAAGACAAGTACTTTTGTAACGGCCCAGAAAATAGACTGAACTGTTTGTACTGTCGAGCTTGAGCTTTAATTGCTCTTATTTAAGGCAACCTACTTTCTATTATTTACTGTTTGAATTGGCTGAAGCACACATGTTTATCTGTTTATTTTATGTGTTGTTTAGGAAAAATATAGAAATGCCATTAGTGCCATACATAAGTACCATCTGTAATGACTAATGAGCAATTGAAATGAAAAATACAAAATTATTACTTCTGTTTTTCAAGTGTTTTGGACAGTACATGTTACTTATTGGAGTTGCTTTTCAAGGTTGAATCAAAACATGATATGGGTTGATGAATAAATAGGATCAGGGGGGCACATGATTAGGCTTTACAACAAAGCATTGAGTATTTTAAAGCCCCACAGGGAGTTAATAATTCCTGCCTCCAAAATTTGCGGGTACTTAACATGATATCCTTTGCCTTTGATTTTCTCTATTTATGTCTCTCTTTTTTGTGGTATATAAATATAATTGTTTCATTGCAAGAATATGATCGAGGGCATTGTCGCTTAATGCCATATTGCCATTTGCCATTCTATTCAATTAAAAAAGAATTGTAGGCTTGTTAGATATTGCTATGCCTGGTAACTCGTATCTGTATAGTACCGTAGGGTGTTTTTAAGTTTATCGGGTTGACTTTAAATGACGAATTTGAACTATTGAAATCTGTCTATCTTACGAGTGATGCGTCTACATACAAAAATTTTGAATTTTCGAATTAATTTTGTATAGAGTCAAGTGGTAAAAAATGGTTCAAAAAATAAATGCAATAAAATTAATTTATAAACTTTTTAATTTTGATCGCTTAACTCTATACAAAATTAATTCAAAAATTTAAAAATTTTGTATGTAGACGCATCACTCGTAAGGTAGACGAGTTTCAACGGTTTGGATTCATCATTTGAAATCAATTCAATAGATTTTAGAGTTGAATTCACAAAAAAACTTAATAAACTTAGAAACACCCTAGGCCTACTCTTGACAAAAATTTGGAATAGAAAATATTGGAAGTCTGTTAAATTTATCCATTCATTTTGAAAATAGATTATTTGTGAATTTTGTTTCTATAGCTGATGTAATCAAGATTAACAGTTGTGGATTGCATCTCCATCTCTAAGATCCAATGGCTCAAATCCGGTGGTGCAAACGGATCCTATATTATCTGTCTATGTTCAGATTCGGACTTTTGCAAATTCGGATATTCGGATACAGATACAGATACAAATATGATTTATGCAGTGACGACTATGAATACGGTTTGTTTTGGAAGCAGATTGAACTTTTTAATTTTTAAGATATCTGTTTGTGCATATATAGATTTGGATTATTTGTATTTTGTTTTTGATATCCATTTGTGCGGATACAAGTACAAATGGGGGATAATTTTGGTATTATATTTTATTATCCGTTTGATTTAGAAATTTTTTTGTTGGTACTATTTTGATTAAAAATATAGTTAAGTTGGTAATTAATTTTTGTTACGAAATATATATTTTGTAATGACATAATAAATCTAACATGAGAAATATTTCTTTTTACCATAATGGCCGAATATTTGAATTATATCCATACTTTATATTATTTTTATTTTCTAATGAAAAAATAATTCAGTGAATAATATGTTAATTTTGTAGTAATATTTAAATTAAGTATACGAATTATATCAATATACTTATTCGTATCCGTTAAATAATATGTTAATGCGGTACATATCCTTGTTAAATTCAAAATATAAAAACAGATACGGAGATTGATATCCGATCCCTACTCAAATCTTTAGTTGGGAATGGATTTAGGTCAGCATAAGTTTTAAATATATTTAGTTATGATAATACATTTTTTTTTTTGGAACAAGTAAGAGAAAAATATAAACACATAAAAGTAAAAAAGCAAAGAAAATCGGGAGAAAAGAAAAGAAACAGGAAAAGGACAACAGTTCCTTGCCTCCACGAGGAAAATCCCAAACCATCTCACATTTCTTCCCTCTCTCTCTCTCTCTCTCTCTCCATCTTCTATCTCTTTCTCCCTGTTGATGACAATGAGCTCCGATTCAGATCCCCCAAAGGTCCCCCAATTCGTACCCCATTCTCTCGTCTCCGATCTCCAGTCCGCTCTCCAGTCCCGTCGAGCCGCCTCCACCCAGCCGGAGGCTACCTCCGACGAACCGACCTCTGAGGAGGCGAAAGGAGGCGAGGTTACCGCCTCTCCCGTCGAAGAGTCGCCGGGAGTCGAGTCTTCGTCCGCTGACGTGGCACAATCTGTCAGCGAGACCAAACCGATCGTGCTTGTTACGTGCGCAGATGGAATTAACTCGGCCGGGCTTGAATTTCTCGTAACTGCTCTCGTCAGCACCGGCCAATATGATGTTAGCGTATGCGCGCCTGAGTCGTGAGTTCATTTCTAGGATTCCTTAATCCCTCTATTTTTCACTGTTAACTCAGACGAGTTTGCAATTTTCAAATTCCGTACCTTGACATGTATTTAGTGGTGGACCACTTATAGCCAACATTCAGATAAACTGTTCAACTAAGAAATCAATTGAAGTGCATCTAATTATGGTTGAAGACTGGAAACAACAAAATTGGATAGAGAAAAACTATCATTATTTCCTAATTAAGCCACCTGCCTACTTGTCAATATCCACTTCAATGTATCAATCAGGTTCCATTTTCACCAATGGCTAATTGAAGTTTTAAGTATTCTAATATTGGTGCCATGATTTAACCAAGATCAATTTCAATTTTCATCTGTTTAGGCAGAGTACCCGATTTGACTGAAAAGTAAAAATTTATCAAGTACTTGACCAATCATGCTATGTAAGATGCAATACAAGCTGGTCAAGTGCTTTACTGTTCTTAATGTTTTATTGTGATTTGATTTTTAAGAGGGAAATTTGCATCGGGTGACTCAATTACCGTTGGAGAAACAGTTGTTGCAACTTCTACAGAAGTCGGCGGTGCCAAAGCATTTCAAGTTTCTGGTAAATTTTTTTAGTTACAATTTGAAGAGTGCACTCTTGCAAATTACTTTGTTTCGTACAAAAAATTGAGTGGCCTACCATTCAGACCCAAATGCGCTTTAAATTAATATTAGATAATTAATTCTGTTGTTCTTTTTGCCCTTCGTTAAACAGGGACAGCTGTTGATTGTGTTTCTTTAGCATTATCTGCTGCTTTATTCTCTTGGTCTAAACCAACAGTGGTATGTGCTATTAAATCTTTGTTATCTTTTCTGAAATTAATTATGATGTATATTATTTGAATTCTAATCTATTTCTGCAATAAAATTCAGGTCATAAGTGGTATTAACAAGGGATCATCTTGTGGTCATGAGAGGTACATTTATGTCTTATGTACTGATATGCGTGCCTTGGTTGTTTTGTTTCAAATTGCCATCTCTTTGTTCCAATTATGCAATCATTTTTCTTTTATTTAGCTTCCACTCAGGTGCAGTTGCTGGTGCAAAAGAGGCTTTAATGTGTGGTATTCCAGCAATAGCCATCTCCTTGAAATGGTATTTTTTTTTTCCCTTCAATTGTTATGTTTCTTTTCTTCATAAAAAATATCATAATGTATTCAATGGAAGTGCCACTGGAGGCATTTACAATAATTTATGTGTTGATCTTTTGGCAATCATGCCTTTTGGACTACAACTTGACGACCGCAGATTTAGTTGTTATGTTGTTTTTTTCATAAAAGATATTATAATGTCTTAAGTAGAAGTGCAGCGGAAATCTTTCCAATAGATTTAATGCCTTGGTGTATATATATATTCTTTTGGCAATCACTTCTTTTGAACTATGATTTGACTTGACACACATTTTTCACTATATCTTTTCTAGGAAGAAAAATGAGAGTCAAGATACCGATTTGAAGGATGCAGTTAATGTAAGTATGCCTTTGATTCAAGCAGCTATAAGAGATGTTGAGAAGGGACAATTTCCCAAAAGCTGTTTTCTAAATATAGGAATACCTGCTTCCCCTTCTATAAACAAGGTATCTACATTATAAATTTTGACACTAATATGTTCTTTTTTCTTTACTGTGAGTAAATTTCCATTAGTTGTTAACAGGGAGTGAGGATAACAAAGCAGAGTGAATGGAGACCAATGCTGAGCTGGCAAGCCACATCAGCAAACAGGCCTCCTTCTGTGGCCCCACAGTTCCTGGCTATGCACCAAAGCCTTGGCCTCCAGCTGGCTCAGCTCGGCAGGGATGCCTCTGCTGCTGTCAGTATTCTTCTGTTTATTTATTTGTTCTTTTATGCAAAAGCTTGTATCATTTAAATGTTAGACTTACAAACATGATGCGTCAATTAAATTAGGGTGCTGCTAGGAGAGCAAATGCACAAAGAAAGAACATTGAGGTGGAGTCTGTGGCTTCTGCTGGAAAGCCGGAGACCAAAGAAGTTGTTAAGAAGCTCTTTCGCCTTGAGGTAGACAGACCACACACTCACATGCACCCATACTTGGAACATTTTTTTTATTTCCGAGTTTTTTTGCAGGTCTAAATGAGGCTTCAGTCAACAACATATCCTTTGCAGAAGTACACAAATAAAAATAAAAATAAAAAATAATACTATTAATATGGGATCACAATTGCTGTGCTGGTTTGGCATGGTTGGTGTCTGATGGCAATACTAGTGTACATACTGGTACTGCAGAGTAATATGCTTGTTGCTGAAACTATTAATATGGGATCACTAAACGTCGTGGCCCTTTTTGGGTCTTTCTCTTAAAAATTATTTAGCTTATATGCCAGATGATTATTACTGAAATTCTGTTGTATGATTTCATAAAGATCTTACGGTTTTGTTTTGATTTTAAAATCCAGCTTGTTGAGAAGCAGCAGGATGAAGGTTTAGATGGTGGTCTTGATTATGTGGCTCTTGAAAATGGCTTTGTACATTCTTCTCTCTCTCTCTTCCTTTCCCTCTTACACACAACTTATGCATAAATGTGAGCATGCGCATATCACAGGCTAGACCATGTTCCAATAACTCACATGTGCTGCCATCATCGTGATGGCAGAGTGTGTCTTACCAATACCACCATTACGAATCTGAGCTGTGTAATTAAAATCAGATGGTTTGATATCAGATAAAAAAATCAGTTTCTCTTATAAGATCAGTAATGCGGTTCTAATAATAGTACCAACTTGCCATGATTGTACTGTCATGAGATGCAGTCAGATCTCTTTTTATCATTTTATAAGGAAGTTTCTAATGAGCTCCCTTGTGTGCTATTCCAAACAGATATCTGTTACTCCTCTAGATGTGCAACTGCGCATGCATCATGAGATCCAGGTGTCAGCTTCTGATTGGCTCACCTCTATTCTCAAAGGAGATGAAGAAGATCGAAAAACCTGACTTGGCGGTCTCCTTTAACACAATCTTAACAATCTCCATAGGTTTTCTCTTTTCGATGCTTCATTCTTTCTGTTCTTTCTTTTTTTTTATTTTATTCTCCTTGAAAGTGTTTTTCAAGCTTGATCTAACAGATGATTTGTTATTTATTCATCTTTCCTTTGTTTTTGTATTTAAATTTAACCGATGCTTGACCCGTTATATTAGTCCAAACGGTGGAAGCATGTGGTGCTAGGTACTTCCATCTTTGTTCTGAGAGGTTGTATGGTGTGTGTGCAATTTCTTATTTGATTGGTTTGGTTACTATTTTCATGTGTTAATTCATATAACAAATAGTATTTTCAATCTCGTGGAATCAAAACATATGCAGTTTCAATCATAATTGCAACTGGATCTTTCTATAATGGTTTCCTTCTTTTGCACCACCAGTTTCGAAGCTTCACCAATAGTTTTATAAAGCCTTGAAACTGATCCCGGTTTTTAAAATAGATACCAAACCAATTGCAATCATACACGAGCATTGATTGCCAGAATTCCAATTTAATAAGTTCATAACTTGGAAAATTTATATATATAGAATTAACCCTAGTTAGGTAAGGAAGCATATACCTTGACCCATGACCCCTGTTACGGTCCCCATTTTGGACCGTGAAATATCATTAAATAAGCCCCAGACAGAGACCAAACTACTGTTCATGACAATTGTTATTTGATTATGATCCGTTTATCTTTCTCTTTTTATGATAAAAAAATATCAAACAGAGACATGATAAGCTCACAGACTGCCGACCCATCATATGATATTGATTATGTATCCTTTCTATGTTGACCTAATAAATCATTATTCATCGCTCTGATCTATAACAAGTTAACAACAAGCGTTCAATCAGCCACCTTAGTTTTCGTTCCATGTTTTAAGAGTTTCTGACGCTGACATTTCAACCGTTAGCTCTTTTATGAACAAGTTAAAAGTTTCATCTACAAATTAAAAAGGTGATTCTACTTGTTGGAGAATTCAACTTTTGCAATTGATCGCTTTCTTAATACATTTGTTTTATATATCCTTCATCCGTCTATACTCTATAGGGAGCAAGGCAGCATGTAAAAAATAATCATTCTGTGTAAGAATGAGAGGTCGAAAAATCATGAAAAGTGTTCATTTTTTGTCTGTAATTTTGAATAAAACCAACTCCGAATTGTATATGTTTTCACATGCGTTAATTAATTTTGATAAAGGATAGGGACAACAGGAGCGGATCCAGGATTTTCGTCGGGGGGGCAAAAAAATATCGAATCGGGTTTAAATACCTAATTAGGTTTAAATCCATTAACCAATTGGATATTCGACAAAAAATAATGCTTTAACTTATACATTCCAAGGCTTTGACTTGTAATTTCTGATGCTATGACTTATAATTCTAATTACCAATAAAAATTCAATAGATTTATTTCAATTTTAACTCTAAATTTAACTCGAATTACAACTGAAACGTCCAAAGGGGAGCAAGAAAAATTTCAGGGGAGGCAAAGTCGATCGGAACCGATAAATCTCCACTAAAACTCAAAATCCAGAGGGATCCGCCCCTGAGGGACAATATCCAAATTGAGCATTTGGAATTTAGATTGAACCATTAATACTAAAATGAGGTTACCAAATAAAAATAAAAAGATGGATGTTATTAGAAGGACAATAAACTTATTTGGTAACAATAATAAATAGGAACATGATTTTCAAGATTTAAAAAAATTATGGGTGCATACTACACGGTTTAGATAAGCTATGTATCATCAATCGATTCTCAAGTTACATCAAATTTTAAATAATATATTTAAACAAGTAGAACATGTTTGCATCTGATTATTTTAATCTTGATAATCGCCAGTTGGTATTGTTTTTCAAGTATATGTGATTATTAATATATATCATTCTGTTATATAATACGGTGTATTTCATTTACCATATCTGTGCGGATACAGATACGATTTTAAATTTTAATTATCCGTATTCAAATAGTACCTATATATTATGAAAAAAAATATATTATCTACTGTTATAAAAAGTTAAATATCCGATCTGCATCCGATCAGTTTGCATCCCTACATCTAACGGTTAGATTTAGTTTTAGATGAAATGATCAGAACCGAAAAAAAAAATCCAACAATCAAATTGAAAGCATATACAAACTCATAATATACTTTACTGTGAAAAACCTTGTCCACATAGGGGTGGCAAAAAAGCTCGTAGCTCGTGGTTCGATCGTGACTCATATTTGACTCGCTCACTAAAGTTTGCTTGTTATTGGACCAAGTTGTTAACGAGCCAGCTCGCCACTAACTTGTTCGCCAGTTCGCGTGCTAGCTCGGCTAGGCATCAATCTATGAATTTGTATGAATGTGTAAACATTTTATACTGTCCAGCTCAGTCTAGTTCGGTCCAAAAAATTTATAGAATTTATTTTCTTCTTAAAACAAGATTTATCCAAACCCAGCAAGCCAGGCTCACGAGCTAGCTCAGTCCAGCTTGTGACGATTTGAAGCTAAAATTTCAGCTCAGACTCTTAAAAGTTAGCTCGCTCGACTTGAATGAGTCAACTCGTGACGAATTCAGGCTGGGCCCAGCTCGTTGCCACCCCCTAAAACCACGTCACCGGTCACCCTGTTCAACGGAAAATTTGTCTCGTACCTTCGTAAATGACAAAATTACCCACGGTTAAAAAAATAGCGAACGGTGAAATTTATGCAAAATATATTATCTTCTTTTAAGTTTTAACTAATCTTACATATTACATGATGATGTACTCGAATATTTCATGTGATTGCAGGTGATTACTTTGTGCTCATAATAATTGATGAATACAATTATCGTTTCTTAAAACATCTACATTCATGAAACTAATTGAAATTAAAATAAAAATAACTAAAATTAATTTAGAGTTAATTTCAAAAGTACTGCACTCATGCTATTTATTATGATTATTTTAGTGTTAAAAAATTCAAAAAAAATTCATACATAATAAAAATTAATTTCTGAGATGAATGAGCAAATAAAAGTTAATATTTTTTACCAACATTACGTTTTAAAAACAATTTTATTAAAAGAAATATTTCTATTCATAAAATTATTATACATCTTTAAAATTATAAATGAAAATTATCGTTTAAAATTTAAAATTAAATAAAATTACTAATTAGATATAAGTAAATCTACCGAGCTCTAATTACCCGAAAGGAGATGCATACTGAATCCACCTCTTCTGTTTTTCAAATGAGAGAACAGAACCGTGTTATTTTAAATCTAACCGTTGAATTTTTCATGCGCGAATCTCAATACAAATAAACGGTTATATTTAAAATAACAGGGTTCTGTTATTCCATTTTAATAACAGTATAGTTGGAGCTCATAATTCATACATGGGGACTTACAGTGTGTTATGTCACCATGTTAGGTACATCTTTTAAAATTCTGTGGTTTTTTTTTCATGGTCTATACCCAATCAAAAAAAGAAAGCTCAGAGTTAGTACAATAATTTTAGCACAGATTACGAGACAATTGGATCATATAAATTCTAAGAAGAGTGAGTCTATGGTACTATGCATAGCGCGGATTGGTCCGTACTACGAATCAATATTTTTGTTTTCAAAATTCTAACGGTCGATCCGAACCGTTCAACATGATTTTCATATGAGAATATACTTGTGGATTAAATTTTTTATTTTTTAAAATTTTTTTACTATTTTTTTAGATAGGTAGAAAATTACTGTTTTTGGATGGTTCAGAATTTTCAAATCAAGTGATTTTCTACCTATCTTAAAATATAGTAAAAAAGATCGAAAAAATATAAAATTTAGTCTGCAAGTACATATTCATGTGGAGATCACATTGAACGGTTCGGATCGACCATTAGAATTTTCAAAATGAAAATATAGCTCCGTAGTACAGACTAATCCGTGCTATGCATAGTACCATAGACTCACTCTTCTAAAAAATAATAAGTCTGTAATTGAAAGGAGAAAGAGAAACAAAATAAAAATAAAGAACGGTTCAAAAGAGTTCAAAACAAAATAGAAAAATATTGCAAGAGTATCTTTACACAGCAAGGTCGACAAAGGAAAAGACAGAAAGTTTCCGTCAGACTGAGCCTAGCAAACAGTGATAATATTTTATTCCTCTCCAGTACCTAACAAAAGGACCTGTCCATTTTATTTATTACAAAACCGTGATGGTGATGGTTACCAAAAATGTAAAGATTCAATTTGTTTAATTTTTTTATTTTCATCTTATCTTCCTTATGACATAAACTTTTAATGCACTGCTTAACTATTAATGTAATTAATTATTATTTTTGCTTTGTACAAAAATGAATATATGATTGCCGTATATTATTTTAATTTGTGGGTACGAAGATATTTATTACAATTTATTCATATATTCAATTTCTACCTTTGTTTTTTTTATTTGTAACCATTGTGACAAATTTAAATATAACTATCTTTTCATGCATGTAGAAAATAGTAGAAATTTAAATCTTACTTTATAATACATTCTAATAACAACCATTAATTTTGAAAGAGCAGAAATACTATCTTACAATAATAGTACCCCAAGTATTTATTTTTTATAATAGAATATCTTATTAGCTAGAAAAGTATTCTAATATCTCGATCTATACATTATTCACAGAGTTTTCAATCAGTATACTGTCAATAAGTACTCTTTTCTAAATATAAATTTGTTTATATCACTTAATTAGTTTAAATTTGACCATTAAGTATATACTAGAATCACTCTATTTGTATAAAAAAAAAAATTCATGTGAGTCCCTAAAAACTAAATTACAATATTTTTTTGAAAAATGTGGTAGAGGAAAAATAAATTACAACTGAGTAGGAAGTCTATAGGACCATCTTTTCTATATTAGATGTATGCAATGCCATAAAAAATTGAATAGACAAAACTAAATAATAAACACTGGATATGAAAATATATAATTTAAAATTATAAATACTTTTGTGTGTGTTAAAATAACTAAAAATATAATAGGAAAAAAGATTGTATAATGGTATATTTTGATTCAAATAAGACTGCAGTTTTCATAGCTCCAAAAGGAGAAACATAGAATAGACTTCTATGAAACATTTTATCCAGTTTTTTAGAAATGGAGAGGATTTAACAAGATGGGTTCTGAAAAATTGAGTGGACAAGTGTTTTCCTTGCTTGCTGCTTCATCTCTCTCTCTCTCTCTCTCATTTTACAGTCTAATCCTTCCACCTTCTCCTCTATCCTGAAACTCATCTGTACTTATATCCTCTGTTGTTTATAAATTTTGTTTCTTTTCCTTTCATGGCCATGAGACCCTGATATAGCCAAAGCTTGGTCAAAACTTGAAGAGCAAAAATTGAAGAACAAGCCTAGCAAAAAATAAATTGGGGGGGGTCTGGTCTAGCTTTCCATTATTCCTACTGTTTTAAAGGTACCCATTTGTTTTTGCCAATTTCGACCCCTAATAAATGCTGGAGCAAGGACTTAACTGGAATTAAATGAATTCCTATATCATCTGTTGATTGTTCTCTTTGTATTGCATGATTTATTCCCCCCCTCCCCCCCTCCTGTAGATCTACTATACATATCCCTGAGATGTCTACTTCATCATTTATTAAAAGCTTCCATTTAATGCAAGTTTGCTGAGAATGAGAAATTAAGAGGAGTGCTTCTTTTGTGTAGCTCATGTGAAGGCAGGCAGCTCAGTTGGCAACAAGCTTTTAATTAGGGAAATGAGCACAACCATGTCAATCCTGATTCAGTTTCAGATTTTCCTTCTTCCAATCCAACAACCAAACAATAACAAGAGAAAGAGAAGCCTCCCAGGAAATCCAGGTCATACCTCTCTCTCTCTCTCTCTCTCTTCAATATTGTTTCATGAAATCTTTTGGCTAAATTCTCTTGCTAATTAACCTAGAATATTTTTTATAAAAGCTTGTCTGTTTTTCTGTACTTCTTTTGTCTACCTTTTTTGGCTTTGGAGTGGTTTTTATTTTGGGAACAAGACAAATTGCTCAGTCCATCCACTGTCACTACTAATTCTTCACAAGGTTTTCTGTTACAAGGGAAAAGCAACTTGAATTCCTTTTACTCTTGCTTTGCTCTAACTGTCTATGCAAAAGTCAAAAGTGATCACTTTTCTTCTTTCTCTCATATTATTATTATTTATCTATCTTGGTTTCCTGAGTGGTTTTTTAACAAGATGTGCCATTTGATCATTTCATTCAAAAAGAGAGTTGTTTTTTGTAAGAAAGCCAATGCAATTAATTCAAGTCCTTTCACCATCCCTATTTCTTTGTGCAGTACAAGATAGATTTCTAGATTTCCTATCAAATCAAATCTTTTGGTGGTAATTTTGAAAAAAACATAACAACTACCATTCTTGTGGCAGTTTTTTTTTTAAGCTTTATACTAAATTATTCTTAATTAATTCAATCAGTCCCAATAATAAAAATAACAAAAAACCTACAATTTCTAAATAATTAAACTCTTTGCTCAGTGTCTTATGTCTATCAAAAGAAGCATACTATATATAATATTTCTCTCTAAATATTTTTCTTCTTCCATGGCAGACCCAGCAGCAGAAGTGATAGCTCTGTCCCCAAAAACCCTAATGACTACAAACCGGTTTGTGTGTGAGATTTGCAACAAGGGTTTCCAAAGAGATCAAAATCTCCAACTCCACAGGAGAGGCCACAACCTGCCATGGAAGCTCAAACAGAGACCCAGCAAGGAAATGATTCGAAAGAAGGTATACATCTGTCCCGAGGTGACATGCGTGCACCATGACCCGTCTCGGGCTCTAGGCGACCTAACCGGAATCAAAAAGCACTTCTTCAGGAAGCATGGTGAGAAGAAGTGGAAGTGTGAGAAGTGCTCTAAGAAGTACGCGGTGCAATCCGATTGGAAGGCGCATAGCAAGGTGTGTGGCACCAGGGAGTATAAATGTGACTGTGGCACTATCTTCTCTAGGTAAAATTTTGTTTCCTTCCTAGTTTTGGTTTCCCTTAATTTGTTCTAATAATGTTCATCTCTATGTTAACATGTTAGAAATTTAGCATTGATTCTTGATTACTCTTTAGAACTTTTGTTGTGATGAAGGACCATGGATAAGTATATATTATATACATATATAATGCTATGCTTTACTTGCCACCATGGAACTGGTGGATAAGTATATATATATACATATATAATGCTATGCTTTACCTGTTAATTAGGGACCTGACAAGTTTTCAGTTTTAATCCTTGATTATATGTTTTAAAAATCACTTACTATTAAACTATGTGAAATAAATAAGAGAATTTTATTTTTAGAATACTACTTGCTGCTTGTAAATTATTTATTTGATTAATGTACTAATATATTAAAGATATTACATGATTTCATTTGAAATACCTAGCTTTTTATGACACTAACAAGCTACTTTATTGTAGAGCTTTTTAATGACGCCAAGTTCTTGAGGGTTGATATTTTTTTTTACCAAAGATATTTGAAGGGTTTAGAAACATTCTTTTTGTCTAAATAGTTTTGAATTTGAAGCTAAAATAACTTTGCATGTTATATCGAATTATCGATCAGCAGTCTGGTTATATGTTGGTGTCATGTCACTGTTCGTACTTGGTTTTTGACAGCATCAACTTTTAACACTTAGAAAGGACATGACATGGTACCAGTTCTTGCTTTTTTATCAGCAACTATCCATTTTATTCTTCTCAAAAAAAAAAAAACAATCCATTTTATTTCAGAGATGGAGTGCCTTAAATTTATCATCCCCAAAACCAAAATAGTGGTGTTTCAGCATTACAAAATGAAAGAAGCGAAGTACTTACATTGATTATATATATTTTGGATAAATTTCACTGGAGGTCACTAAACTTTGTCCTCATAGCCGGCCCTGGTGCAGGGCACCCAGGGCGACCGCCCCGGGCCCCAAGATTCAAGGGGCCCAAAAAAAAAATTAGTTTGTTATATATATTAAAAATATTAATCTGTATTATTAAAAATAAATAAAATATTAGGGTCCAAATTTTGTATATATAAAGGGTCCAAGCTTTTCTATAAATAGGTATAATCTATTGGCATATCAATAATAAATGCGACCGGCTATAGGCTTCCATAATACTTCAAACACTAATTTTATAAGTCGTTT
>JAJGRW010001111.1:66578-164570 GCA_025461045.1 Carex parvula
GAGGTGGTATATTGATTAATCCCAGAGGTGTATTTTTAATTTGATTTTTGAGGAGTGTCAACTAAAAAAATTTCGAATATTTGGCATGCAGTCAGCCACAATTAAAATTAAATGAAAAAAAGAAACACAAGAGATATCATGAAAAATAATTTCGTTCAAACCATGTTAAGAATTAAAGAAAGCCAGCACTTCAGCAATAACCAACAACTAATCAGGATCAATCACATAGCCGTTAGGATTAGGTCATTCGCCAATCACCAAAATTAGTTATATTTTGTATTTTGTAGAATTGAAATGGCCAACGGTATAAATTAATAGCATTGTAAAAAGCTTGTGAAAAATCCAAACAATAAGTCATTCACATTTTTCTCAAGTATTCACTGTCTAAAAAACAGAAAACCACAATTGTTTTTTAAGAATATTTTTCATAAGTTTTTGGCTATCATTATGATCAATATGGATTCTCTCCTTTACAAGAAACAAAATGTCAAAGTGTTTTAAAAATAAATCATTGTCAATCTTTAATCTTCAATGTCATATGAAATAAATCTTCTATACATTGAATAAATATTCATGTCTCGTTTGAAATCAATCTGATAGATTATGGAGTTATGCTCACTAAAGAATTTGGTGAGTACATCACACCCTCGTTCTACTCTAAAAAATAATAGGTATCTTACGAAGTTTATATATATATTTTCAATCGAACGGTCCAAATATTGTCAGTGCGGAAAAATCATCCTACATTGTAGTTTGAAACTATGTGAGCCTGTGCTCAATTTCCCTCCGTCCATGTGGTATGCTAACTGCTGCTAAGGTAACGCCATTTTTTTTAAAATTACGAATCTACAATTTAGTTTGTTAATTGATACCAATTATTTTAGTAATATTGGTACCAATTAATAATTTAGAAATTACATCCGATTCAATAAGCAAAGATGTGAATCGGTAGGTGACTTGGGCAGAGGCATACGTAAAGAGATTTATGAAGACTATTAATTCGAACCCGAATCCATTTAGAAAAAAAAAGAACCGAATTTATGTCTACCTCTTACTCATCAAATCCTGACTACGCCACTGTGAACGACTCACAGTATCGAATCGACGAAAATCTTTAGTTTATATATGAGTCATTGTACGAAGAAGATGTTAACAAACTAGCCGAGCTTTTTTCTTCAAAAACGAGCCGAACCCGAGTTGAGTCTGTTTAGTTATATGACGAGCTGAGCTGAGTTTTGAGCCAGTTTGACTCATTAGCAGCCGTATCTTGGATTGATAAATATTGGCTGTCTTAAAAACAAATATTTCCCCTTCCCGTTATTTTTGAAGATAAAAAATATGCAAGATTCCCCTCCTGAGTTCCTAATTTTTTGAAAAGAAAATTAAATAAAAGTATTTCGGGGCGAAGTAATTAACTCTGAAGAAATAAATTAAAGAATTTAGGAAAGCGCCAAAGCGGCTTTAGATTTGAAAACAAACTTAGAAGAATTCTAATATATATGAAGCATTTTTCTCACATCAAATTCTCTACCTCTCAAATATATGCTAACTCTTCATTGCAATTCTGAACCAAAAAAAAGTGTAGCTAGCTACAACTTAATTAATCAGAGTATGAGAGAGAGAGAGAGAGAGATTAAAGCGCGCGTATATATCTATCCATGCCATGAGTCCTCGTTTTGATCGAAGTAACTGGTAGAACTTCATGCACTGATCTAAACCAGGCATGCTAGTAATTCCTCTCTGAGACAAAGCTCTAAGACCCAAGAAATCTCTTGTCAGACACATCACCACCTCTCAACAACCTCTGACCCAGTCAACCTGTTCACCATTTCATGTCACTGGTCTTGCTGGGAAGTCGAAACCACCCGAGAACAAAGCCAGATATGTTTGCATTGAAGAAACCATGAGAAGCCATTTTGTTGTTGTAACCATTACTCATAGTTGCACACCCATTTGAGCAGCCTTCTGTAGGAAGTGCAGTTTGCCGATAAGTGAGCCGAAGAATTACCACAAGTCCCGTATTTTGACTTGAACCGGCACTTGTTGGGTAAGCAGGAAGAGGCATTGACATGCTTTCCCATGGAGCAATGAACTCTTGTTTCATGCACTGGTCTTGGAGAGTAACTTCATTTGGTGCATTTGTTCTTGCATGCAAATGGGAAAACTGGTTTTGCATGAGAGAGGAAGAGAAGTCTTGAGAGAAGAGAAGGGATTGTGGGTCTAGTGTACTAGGTACAGGTGTAGGCATAGGAACAGGTAGAGGTGTAGCTTTTGTACAAGTAGCCTCTTCAGTCAATGCATCACAAAAAGCTCTGTGTGTGATAAAGCTGTCTCTTCTGCATGCAAATGTACTTGTCAGATATATAGAGTGACAAACAAGATACCTTCAAGCATAACAATTGGTTTGGTTAACAAATTTAGGGTTTTGGAGGTACAGATATATATATTTCCCACTTCCACAAGAATAATGAGAGGTGTGAAATGTGAGATAAATCCAGAAAAAAAGTTTAATGCCAGTGATGCTGAATTGCTTGAGCAATAAGCCAATAACATCTATAATTATTAATTTTATAAGATGGTGGGAGATGGAAGAGATATATATATATATAAGACAGATCCAATACAGCATCAAGTGATATAATACTTTTTTTACTTCAAATTCCAAAAAAAAAGATACAGGAATCTTTTTGCTTCGGCTTCTTTTCAATCCCTAGATGGTACCTTTTTTGTTCTATTTCCTCAAAGCAATACGCCTTTAGTACATTTTGGGCATTTATGTGTCCAGATCACAATGAGACAAGTATACAACAAAATATAATCCTTGATTGGCTCCTTGCTTCAATTAATGAACCGCATAAACAGGATTTATCTACAAGTTAAATGTAAAATCGCCACATAACAGGTCGGTATTCTCTTTCAATTTGAGGTGTTTTAAGTTTAAAAATTGATTACAATAACAAAAGCACATTCCCGAGTTAAATATGATTTTTTTTCATGGAAAGATGGAAATTAGTCTGAATTAATAGCAAGTTTCTCATGTCTAGGGTTTAAATCAATGATGCATCATATCTTTTTCTATCATAAAAAAAGAAACAAAACATCTACATGCCGCATGCTCATATATTATTTGAAAAGCATTGTTGAAATGAGTCAAAAATGTAAGTGACCTTAGGACTTCTCTATTTGAACAAAAAACAAAACATTCAGTTTATATAAAATAAAAGGGTAAATTTCACCAGAGGTCACTAAACTATGTTCTGTGTCACGAATTGGTCACTCAAGTTTGATTTGTCTCTCTATAGCAACTCAACTTTTCATTTATTCCAAACAAGTCATTTCATAACTTTTTTCATCCAAAAAATTAATAAAATATAACTTTTCTGTGAGTATTTTGGATAGAATAAGTATATTATGTTAGTATTTTGGACGGAATAAACATATATTGTTAAAATTTTGAACGGAAAAGTTAAAGAGTGACTTCATTGGAACAAATGAAAAGTTGAGTAGCTATAGAGGGACAAATCAAACTTGAGTGATAATTCGTGACAAAGAACAAAGTTTAGTGACCTCCAGCGAAATTTATCCAATATATAATCAATGTAAGTATTTCGCTTCTTTCATTTTGTAATGCTGAAACACCACTATTTTGGTTTTGGGGATGATAAATTTAAGGCACTCCATCTCTGAAATAAAATGGATTGTTTTTTTTTTTTTTTGAGAAAAATAAAATGGACAGTTGCTGATAAAAAAGCAAGACTGGTACCATGTCATGTCCTTTCTAAGTGTTAAAAGTTGATGCTGTCAAAAAACCAAGTACGAACAGTGACATGACACCAACATATAACCAGACTGCTGATCGATAATTCGATATAACATGCAAAGTTATTTTAGCTTCAAATTCAAAACTATTTAGACAAAAAGAATGTTTCTAAACCACTTCAAATATCTTTGGTAAAAAAAATATCAACCCTCAAGAACTTGGCGTCATTAAAAGCTCTACAATAAAGTAGCTTGTTAGTGTCATAAAAAGCTAGGTTTTTCAAATGAAATCATGTAATATCTTTAATATATTAGTACATTAATCAAATAAATAATTTACAAGCAGCAAGTAGTATTCTAAAAATAAAATTCTCTTATTTATTTCACATAGTTTAATAGTAAGTGATTTTTAAAACATATAATCAAGGATTAAAACTGAAAACTTGTCAGGTCCCCAATTAACAGGTAAAGCATAGCATTATATATGTATATAATATATATACTTATCCACCAGTTCCATGGTGGCAAGTAAAGCATAGCATTATATATATGTATATAATATATATACTTATCCATGGTCCTTCATCACAACAAAAGTTCTAAAGAGTAATCAAGAATCAATGCTAAATTTCTAACATGTTAACATAGAGATGAACATTATTAGAACAAATTAAGGAAGAAACCAAAACTAGGAAGGAAACAAAATTTTACCTAGAGAAGATAGTGCCACAGTCACATTTATACTCCCTGGTGCCACACACCTTGCTATGCGCCTTCCAATCGGATTGCACCGCGTACTTCTTAGAGCACTTCTCACACTTCCACTTCTTCTCACCATGCTTCCTGAAGAAGTGCTTTTTGATTCCGGTTAGGTCGCCTAGAGCCCGAGACGGGTCATGGTGCACGCATGTCACCTCGGGACAGATGTATACCTTCTTTCGAATCATTTCCTTGCTGGGTCTCTGTTTGAGCTTCCATGGCAGGTTGTGGCCTCTCCTGTGGAGTTGGAGATTTTGATCTCTTTGGAAACCCTTGTTGCAAATCTCACACACAAACCGGTTTGTAGTCATTAGGGTTTTTGGGGACAGAGCTATCACTTCTGCTGCTGGGTCTGCCATGGAAGAAGAAAAATATTAGAGAGAAATATTATATATAGTATGCTTCTTTTGATAGAGATAAGACACTGAGCAAAGAGTTTATTATTTAGAATTTGTAGGTTTTTTGTTATTTTTATTATTGGGACTGATTGAATTAATTAAGAATAATTTAGTATAAAGCTTAAAAAAAAAACTGCCACAAGGATGGTAGTTGTTATGTTTTTTTCAAAATTACCACCAAAAGATTTGATTTGATAGGAAATCTAGAAATCTATCTTGTACTGCACAAAGAAATAGGGATGGTGAAAGGACTTGAATTAATTGCATTGGCTTTTTACAAAAACAACTCTCTTTTTGAATGAAATGATCAAATGGCACATCTTGTTAAAAAACCACTCAGGAAACCAAGATAGATAAATAATAATAATATGAGAGAAAGAAGAAAAGTGATCACTTTTGACTTTTGCATAGACAGTTAGAGCAAAGCAAGAGTTAAAAGGAATTCAAGTTGCTTTTCCTTGTAACAGAAAACTTGTGAAAGAATTAGTAGTGACAGTGGATGGACTGAGCAATTTGTCTTGTTCCCAAAATAAAAACCACTCAAAGCCAAAAAAGGTAGACAAAAGAAGTACAGAAAAACAGACAAGCTTTTATAAAAAATATTCTAGGTTAATTAGCAAGAGAATTTAGCCAAAAGATTTCATGAAACAATATTGAAGAGAGAGAGAGAGAGAGAGAGAGAGAGAGGTATGACCTGGATTTCCTGGGAGGCTTCTCTTTCTCTTGTTATTGTTTGGTGTTGGATTGGAAGAAGGAAAATCTGAAACTGAATCAGGATTGGACATGGTTGTGCTCATTTCCATAATTAAAAGCTTGTTGCCAACTGAGCTGCCTGCCTTCACATGAGCTACACAAAAGAAGCACTCCTCTTAATTTCTCATTCTCAGCAAACTTGCATTAAATGGAAGCTTTTAATAAATGATGAAGTAGACATCTCAGGGATGTATAGTAGATCTACAGGAGGGGGGGAGGGGGGGAATAAATCATGCAATACAAAGAGAACAATCAACAGATGATATAGGAATTCATTTAATTCCAGTTAAGTCCTTGCTCCAGCATTTATTAGGGGTCGAAATTGGCAAAAACAAATGGGTACCTTTAAACAGTATGGAATAATGGAAAGCTAGACCAGACCCCCCCAATTTATTTTTTGCTAGGCTTGTTCTTCAATTTTTGCTCTTCAAGTTTTGACCAAGCTTTGGCTATATCAGGGTCTCATGGCCATGAAAGGAAAAGAAACAAAATTTATAAACAACAGAGGATATAAGTACAGATGAGTTTCAGGATTAGAGGAGAAGGTGGAAAGGATTAGACTGTAAAATGAAGAGAGAGAGAGAGAGAGAGAGATGAAGCAAGCAAGCAAGGAAACACTTGTCCACTCAATTTTCAGAACCCATCTTGTTAAATCCTCTCCATTTCTAAAAAACTGGATAAAAATGTTTCATAGAAGTCTATTCTATGTTCTCCTTTGGAGCTATGAAAAATGCAGTCTTATTTGAATCAAAATATACATCATTATACAATCTTTTTTCCTATTATATTTTTAGTTATTTTAACACACACAAAAGTATTTATAATTTTAAATTATATATTTTCATATCCAGTGTTTATTATTTAGTTTTTCTATTCAATTTTTTATGCATTGCATACATTCTAATATAGAAAAAGATGGTCTATAGACTTCCTACTCAGTTGTAATTTATTTTTCCTCTACCACATTTTTCAAAAAAAGATTGTAATTTAGTTTTTATGGACTCACATGATTTTTTTTTATACAAATAGAGTGATTCTAGTGTATACTTAATGGTCAAAATTTAAACTAATTAAGTGATATAAACAAATTTACATCTAGAAAAGAGTACTTATTGACAGTTTACTGATTGAAAACTCTGTGAATAATGTATAGATCGAGATATTAGAATACTTTTCTAGCGAATAAGATAATAAAAAATAAATACTAAAATAGTATTTCTGCTCTTTCAAAATTAATGGTTGTTATTAGAATGTATTATAAAGTAAGATTTATATTAAATCTTGCGTATAGACTGGATTACTCTACAACTAAATAACATAAATCCTAAAAATCAAACAAATAAATCATTAAATGTGAATGTTCTGCTATTTTATTTTCTACATGCATGAAAAGATAGTTATATTTAAATTTGTCACAATGGTTACAAATAAAAAAAAAACAAAGGTAGAAATTGAATATATGAATAAATTGTAATAAATATCTTCGTTCACACAAATTAAAATAATACGGCAATCATATATTCATTTTTGTACAAAGAAAAAATAATAATTAATTACATTAATAGTTAAGCAGTGCATTAAAAGTTTATGTCATAAGGAAGATAAGATGAAAATAAAAAAATTAAACAAATTTGAATCTTTTACATTTTTTGGTAACAATCACCATCACGGTTTTGTAATAAATAAAATGGACATGTCCTTTTGTTAGGTACTGGAGAGGAATAAAATATTATCACTGTTTGCTAGGCTCAGTCTGACGGAAACTTTCTGTCTTTTCCTTTGTCGACCTTGCTGTGTAAAGATACTCTTGCAATATTTTTCTATTTTGTTTTGAACTCTTTTGAACCGTTCTTTATTTTTATTTTGTTTCTCTTTCTCCTTTCAATTACAGACTTATTATTTTTTAGAAGAGTGAGTCTATGGTACTATGCATAGCACGGATTAGTCTGTACTACGGAGCTATATTTTTATTTTGAAAATTCTAATGGTCGATTCGAACCGTTCAATGTGATCTCCACATGAATATGTACTTGCAGACTAAATTTTATATTTTTTCGATCTTTTTTACTATATTTTAAGATAGGTAGAAAATCACTTGATCTGAAAATTCTGAACCATCCAAAAACAGTAATTTTCTACCTATATAAAAAAATAGTAAAAAAATTCTAAAAAATAAAAAATTTAATCCACAAGTATATTCTCATATGAAAATTATGTTGAACGGTTCGGATCGACCGTTAGAATTTTGAAAACAAAAATATTGATTCGTAGTACGGACCAATCCGTGCTATGCATAGTACCATAGACTCTCTCTTCTTAGAATTCATATGATCCAATTGTCTCGTAATCTGTGCTAAAATTATTGTACTAACTCTGAGCTTTCTTTTTTTGATTGGGTATAGACCATGAAAAAAAAACCACAGAATTTTAAAAGATGTACCTAACATGGTGACATAACACACTGTAAGTCCCCATGTATGAATTATGAGATCCAACTATACTGTTATTAAAATGGAATAACAGAACCCTGTTATTTTAAATATAACCGTTTATTTGTATTGAGATTCGCGCATGAAAAAATTCAACGGTTAGATTTAAAATAACACGGTTCTGTTCTCTCATTTGAAAAACAGAAGAGTTGGATTCAGTATGCATCTCCTTTCGGGTAATTAGAGCTCGGTAGATTTTACTTATATCTAAATTAGTAATTTTATTTTAATTTTAAATTTTAAACGATAATTTTCATTTATAATTTTAAAGATGTATAATAATTTTATGAATAGAAATATTTCTTTTAATAAAATTGTTTTTAAAACGTAATGTTGGTAAAAAATATTAACTTTTATTTGCTCATTCATCTCAGAAATTAATTTTTATTATGTATGAGAATTTTTTTTGAATTTTTTAACACTAAAAATAATCATAATAAATAGCATGAGTGCAGTACTTTTGAAATTAACTCTAAATTAATTTTAGTTATTTTTATTTTAATTTCAATTAGTTTCATGAATTAATGTAGATGTTTTAAGAAACGATAATTGTATTCATCAATTATTATGAGCACAAAGTAATCACCTGCAATCACATGAAATATTCGAGTACATCATCATGTAATATGTAAGATTAGTTAAAACTTAAAAGAAGATAATATATTTTGCATAAATTTCACCGTTCGCTATTTTTTTAACCGTGGGTAATTTTGTCATTTACGAAGGTACGAGACAAATTTTCCCTTGAACAGGGTGACCGGTGACGTGGTTGGGGGTGGCAACGAGCTGGGCCCAGCCTGAATTCGTCACGAGTTGACTCATTCAAGTCGAGCGAGCTAACTTTTAAGAGTCTGAGCTGAAATTTTAGCTTCAAATCGTCACAAGCTGGACTGAACTAGCTCGTGAGCCTGGCTTGCTGGGTTTGGATAAATCTTGTTTTAAGAAGAAAATAAATTCTATAAATTTTTTGGACCGAACTAGACTGAGCTGGACAGTATAAAATGTTTACACATTCATACAAATTCATAGATTGATGCCTAGCCGAGCTAGCACGCGAACTGGCGAACAAGCTAGTGGCGAGCTGGCTCGTTAACAACTTGGTCCAATAACAAGCAAACTGTTAGTGAGCGAGTCAAATATGAGTCACGATCGAACCACGAGCTACGAGCTTTTTTGCCACCCCTATGTGGACAAGGTTTTTCACAGTAAAGTATATTATGAGTTTGTATATGCTTTCAATTTGATTGTTGGATTTTTTTTTTCGGTTCTGATCATTTCATCTAAAACTAAATCTAACCGTTAGATGTAGGGGTGCAAACGGATCAGCTACGGATCGGATATTTTTTTTTTATAACGGTAAATAATATAACTTTTTTTTATAATATATATGTACTATTTGAATACGGATAATTAAATTTAAAATCATATCTGTATCCGTAGAGATATGGTAAATGAAATACACCGTATTATATAACAGAATGAAATATATTAATAATCACATATACTTGAAAAACAATACCAACTGGCGATTATCAAGATTAAAATAATCAGATGCAAACATGTTCTACTTGTTTAAATATATTATTTAAAATTTGATGTAACTTGAGAATCGATTGATGATACATAGCTTATCTAAACCGTGTAGTATGCACCCATAATTTTTTTAAATCTTGAAAATCATGTTCCTATTTATTATTGTTACCAAATAAGTTTATTGTCCTTCTAATAACATCCATCTTTTTATTTTTATTTGGTAACCTCATTTTAGTATTAATGGTTCAATCTAAATTCCAAATGCTCAATTTGGACTATCGTCCCTATCCTTTATCAAAATTAATTAACGCATGTTAAAACATATAAAATTCGGAGTTGGTTTTATTCAAAATTACAGACAAAAAATGAACACTTTTCATGATTTTTTACATGCTGCCTTGCTCCCTATAGAAGGATGAAGGATATATAAAACAAATGTATTAAGAAAGCGATCAATTGCAAAAGTTGAATTCTCCAACAAGTAGAATCACCTTTTTAATTTGTAGATGAAACTTTTAACTTGTTCATAAAAGAGCTAACGGTTGAAATGTCAGCGTCAGAAACTCTTAAAACATGGAACGAAAACTAAGGTGGCTGATTGAACGCTTGTTGTTAACTTGTTATAGATCAGAGCGATGAATAATGATTTATTAGGTCAACATAGAAAGGATACATAATCAATATCATATGATGGGTCGGCAGTCTGTGAGCTTATCATGTCTCTGTTTGATATTTTTTTATCATAAAAAAGAGAAAGATAAACGGATCATAATCAAATAACAATTGTCATGAACAGTAGTTTGGTCTCTGTCTGGGGCTTATTTAATGATATTTCACGGTCCAAAATGGGGACCGTAACAGGGGTCATGGGTCAAGGTATATGCTTCCTTACCTAACTAGGGTTAATTCTATATATATAAATTTTCCAAGTTATGAACTTATTAAATTGGAATTCTGGCAATCAATGCTCGTGTATGATTGCAATTGGTTTGGTATCTATTTTAAAAACCGGGATCAGTTTCAAGGCTTTATAAAACTATTGGTGAAGCTTCGAAACTGGTGGTGCAAAAGAAGGAAACCATTATAGAAAGATCCAGTTGCAATTATGATTGAAACAGCATATGTTTTGATTCCACGAGATTGAAAATACTATTTGTTATATGAAATTAACACATGAAAATAATAACCAAACCAATCAAATAAGAAATTGCACACACACCATACAACCTCTCAGAACAAAGATGGAAGTACCTAGCACCACATGCTTCCACCGTTTGGACTAATATAACGGGTCAAGCATCGGTTAAATTTAAATACAGAAACAAAGGAAAGATGAATAAATAACAAATCATCTGTTAGATCAAGCTTGAAAAACACTTTCAAGGAGAATAAAACAAAAAAAAGAAAGAACAGAAAGAATGAAACATCGAAAAGAGAAAACCTATGGAGATTGTTAAGATTGTGTTAAAGGAGACGGCCAAGTCAGGTTTTTCAATCTTCTTCATCTCCTTTGAGAATAGAGGTGAGCCAATCAGAAGCTGACACCTGGATCTCTGGATGCATGCGCAGTTGCACATCTAGAGGAGTAACAGATATCTGTTTGGAATAGCACACAAGGGAGCTCATTAGAAACTTCCTTATAAAATGATAAAAAGAGATCTGACTGCATCTCATGACAGTACAATCATGGCAAGTTGGTACTATTATTAGAACCGCATTACTGATCTTATAAGAGAAACTAAATTTTTTATCTGATATCAAACCATCTGATTTTAATTACACAGCTCAGATTCGTAATGGTGGTATTGGTAAGATACACTCTGCCATCACTATGATGGCAGCACATGTGAGTTATTGGGACATGGTCTAGCCTGTGATATGCGCATGCTCACATTTATGCATAAGTTGTGTGTAAGAGGGAAAGGAAGAGAGAGAGAAGAATGTACAAAGCCATTTTCAAGAGCCACATAATCAAGACCACCATCTAAACCTTCATCCTGCTGCTTCTCAACAAGCTGGATTTTAAAATCAAAACAAAACCGTAAGATCTTTATGAAATCATACAACAGAATTTCAGTAATAATCATCTGGCATATAAGCTAAATAATTTTTAAGAGAAAGACCCAAAAAGGGCCACGACGTTTAGTGATCCCATATTAATAGTTTCAGCAACAAGCATATTACTCTGCACTTCTGCAGTACCAGTATGTACACTAGTACTGGCATCAGACACCAACCATGCCAAACCAGCACAGCAATTGTGATCCCATATTAATAGTATTATTTTTTATTTTTATTTGAGTACTTCTGCAAAGGACATGTTGTTGACTGAAGCCTCATTTAAACCTGCAAAAAAACTCGGAAATAAAAAAAAATGTTCCAAGTATGGGTGCATGTGAGTGTGTGGTCTGTCTACCTCAAGGCGAAAGAGCTTCTTAACAACTTCTTTGGTCTCCGGCTTTCCAGCAGAAGCCACAGACTCCACCTCAATGTTCTTTCTTTGTGCATTTGCTCTCCTAGCAGCACCCTAATTTAATTAATGCATCATGTTTGTAAGTCTTAACATTTAAATGATACAAGCTTTTGCATAAAAGAACAAATAAATAAACAGATGAATACTGACAGCAGCAGAGGCATCCCTGCCGAGCTGAGCCAGCTGGAGGCCAAGGCTTTGGTGCATAGCCAGGAACTGTGGGGCCACAGAAGGAGGCCTGTTTGCTGATGTGGCTTGCCAGCTCAGCATTGGTCTCCATTCACTCTGCTTTGTTATCCTCACTCCCTGTTAACAACTAATGGAAATTTACTCACAGTAAAGAAAAAAGAACATATTAGTGTCAAAATTTATAATGTAGATACCTTGTTTATAGAAGGGGAAGCAGGTATTCCTATATTTAGAAAACAGCTTTTGGGAAATTGTCCCTTCTCAACATCTCTTATAGCTGCTTGAATCAAAGGCATACTTACATTAACTGCATCCTTCAAATCGGTATCTTGACTCTCATTTTTCTTCCTAGAAAAGATATAGTGAAAAATGTGTGTCAAGTCAAATCATAGTTCAAAAGAAGTGATTGCCAAAAGAATATATATATACACCAAGGCATTAAATCTATTGGAAAGATTTCCGCTGCACTTCTACTTAAGACATTATAATATCTTTTATGAAAAAAACAACATAACAACTAAATCTGCGGTCGTCAAGTTGTAGTCCAAAAGGCATGATTGCCAAAAGATCAACACATAAATTATTGTAAATGCCTCCAGTGGCACTTCCATTGAATACATTATGATATTTTTTATGAAGAAAAGAAACATAACAATTGAAGGGAAAAAAAAAATACCATTTCAAGGAGATGGCTATTGCTGGAATACCACACATTAAAGCCTCTTTTGCACCAGCAACTGCACCTGAGTGGAAGCTAAATAAAAGAAAAATGATTGCATAATTGGAACAAAGAGATGGCAATTTGAAACAAAACAACCAAGGCATGCATATCAGTACATAAGACATAAATGTACCTCTCATAACCACAAGATGATCCCTTGTTAATACCACTTATGACCTGAATTTTATTGCAGAAATAGATTAGAATTCAAATATATACATCATAATTAATTTCAGAAAAGATAACAAAGATTTAATAGCACATACCACTGTTGGTTTAGACCAAGAGAATAAAGCAGCAGATAATGCTAAAGAAACACAATCAACAGCTGTCCCTGTTTAACGAAGGGCAAAAAGAACAACAGAATTAATTATCTAATATTAATTTAAAGCGCATTTGGGTCTGAATGGTAGGCCACTCAATTTTTTGTACGAAACAAAGTAATTTGCAAGAGTGCACTCTTCAAATTGTAACTAAAAAAATTTACCAGAAACTTGAAATGCTTTGGCACCGCTGACTTCTGTAGAAGTTGCAACAACTGTTTCTCCAACGGTAATTGAGTCACCCGATGCAAATTTCCCTCTTAAAAATCAAATCACAATAAAACATTAAGAACAGTAAAGCACTTGACCAGCTTGTATTGCATCTTACATAGCATGATTGGTCAAGTACTTGATAAATTTTTACTTTTCAGTCAAATCGGGTACTCTGCCTAAACAGATGAAAATTGAAATTGATCTTGGTTAAATCATGGCACCAATATAGAATACTTAAAACTTCAATTAGCCATTGGTGAAAATGGAACCTGATTGATACATTGAAGTGGATATTGACAAGTAGGCAGGTGGCTTAATTAGGAAATAATGATAGTTTTTCTCTATCCAATTTTGTTGTTTCCAGTCTTCAACCATAATTAGATGCACTTCAATTGATTTCTTAGTTGAACAGTTTATCTGAATGTTGGCTATAAGTGGTCCACCACTAAATACATGTCAAGGTACGGAATTTGAAAATTGCAAACTCGTCTGAGTTAACAGTGAAAAATAGAGGGATTAAGGAATCCTAGAAATGAACTCACGACTCAGGCGCGCATACGCTAACGTTATATTGGCCGGTGCTGACGAGAGCAGTGACGAGAAATTCAAGCCCGGCCGAGTTAATTCCATCTGCGCACGTAACAAGCACGATCGGTTTGGTCTCGCTGACAGATTGTGCCACGTCAGCGGACGAAGACTCGACTCCCGGCGACTCTTCGACGGGAGAGGCGGTAACCTCGCCTCCTTTCGCCTCCTCAGAGGTCGGTTCGTCGGAGGTAGCCTCCGGCTCGGTGGAGGCGGCTCGACGGGACAGGAGAACGGACTGGAGATCGGAGACAAGAGATTGGGGTACGAAGAGCTTTGGGGGATCTGAATCGGAGCTCATTGTCATCAACAGGGAGAAAGAGATAGAAGATGGAGAGAGAGAGAGGGAAGAAATGTGAGATGGTTTGGGATTTTCCTCGTCGAGGCAAGGAACTGTTGTCCTTTTCCTGTTTCTTTTTTTTTTCTCCGATTTTCTTTGCTTTTTTACTTTTATGTGTTTATATTAAAAAAAAAAGAGGAATTTGCCATAATGCTCTGTATTATCATAACTAAATATATTTAAAAACTTATGCTGACCTAAATCCATTCCCAACTAAAGATTTGAGTAGGGATCGGATATCAACCGATATTTTTATTAAAACCCCCAAAAAAAAACAAATTATCAAATCTGCTCCCACCCCAACTTTATTTTTATTTCTACCCTAACCGCCCGTGGGCTGGGCGGTCCAGTTTTCATAGCTGACCGCCCAGCAGCTGGGCGGTCCGCTAGTGTTTTTTTTTTTTTTTTTTTTTTTTTTTTTTTTTTTTTTTTTTTTTTAGAGAGAGACAATATGAATATCAAGATGCTGAATTCTTAACGCTAAAAATTCGATTTTTTTTTGTAAATATTAGTTAGATTACTTCTTTTAAGCATATTTATACTAAAATACGCTAAATTACTTGAAATTATGTTAAATTACGTTGAGTTACACTATATTAAGTTAAATTACACTAAATTACATTACATTACGCTAAAATACGGTAAATTACATATGAATAGGGACGATATATCTTCACTAAAAAGGCGAAAAACGACGACGAAACTTCAAACGGTCATAAAACGGCGCTCGAGTAATTTCAAGTAATTTAGAATACCTTTCCTATGTTCCTATGTTCAAGTAATTTACAATTTAGTGTATTTTGGAGTAATTTATGTTAAATTTAGTGTAAATTACTTGAACAGAGGAACATAGGAAAGATATTCTAAATTACTTGAAATTATGTTAAATTACGTTGAGTTACACTAAATTACTTTAAATTACACTAAATAACAATAACTTCGCTAATTATGCTGAAATACAGTAAATTATGCTAAACTACACAAAATTACGCTAAAATAGACCGATTCTGTGCCATCTTTCACGAATCATAAAAAATAGTAAAAAAATTCCGAAAATAGTAAAAACTGGTATTCTACAATTTCATTATGTAACTAATTTACTGAGCTACTTGGATTGAATAATAGAAATGAAAATCTTAATCGGAAACTTCATGATGCACGAACGATCAAGAAATTGGAAAAAGTAATGAAAAGATAGGTTTGGTTCTGAGATCACACAGATTCTCAATTCTTTGATAAAACTGATACATGAAAAACTAACTTCTGCCAAAAGACACGACGTCTGTTTAAATACAAACCCTAAAAAAGAAAATACATAAAAGATACATCAAAGACCCTAAAAACTCTAAAATTATAAAGAAAGGTCCAAAAGTCCATGAAGGAAGACTCGGATCGCGAATCTGAGCCCAAAAAATGGGCAAAACGAATCATAGATTAGTTTTGGATCCGGTTTTGGGCTGTGGAGTTCCTGTCAAAATTTCAGCCCGATCCGACGGACGGATCAAAAGTTACGCTCATTTTCGTGAAGCATGCGCAGGACCATATTGCATCACTTCAACTCAAGTTTTGAGGCTCTTCCCTTAGTTTTTTGGTGATTCTGAATTTCGAAATCCAGCATAGCTGGCATAGACGCATGCGCATTTTCTCAAGCTTTCCGAAAAGTGATCGTTTGCTGAAATCGGACACTCGAGCGTCGTTTTATGACCGTTTGAAGTTTCGTCGTCGTTTTTCGCCTTTTCAGTGAAAACTATCCTCCCTATTCATTTGTAATTTACCGTATTTTAGCGTAATGTAATGTAATTTAGTGTAATTTAACTTAATATAGTGTAACTCAACGTAATTTAACATAATTCCAAGTAATTTAGCGTATTTTAGTATAAATATGCTTAAAGAAGTAATCTAACTAATATTTACAAAAAAAATCGAATTTTTAGCGTTAAGAATTCAGCATCTTGATATTCATATTGTCTCTCTCTAAAAATAAAAAAATAAAAAAAAAAAAAAAAAAAAACTAGCGGACCGCCCAGCTGCTGGGCGGTCAGCTATGAAAACTGGACCGCCCAGCCACTGGGCGGTCAGATATGCATAGTGGACCGCCCAGCTGCTGGGCGGTCAGGTGGGAAAACTGGACCGCCCAGCCCACGGGCGGTTAGGGTAGAAATAAAAATAAAGTTGGGGTGGGAGCAGATTTGATAATTTGTTTTTTTTTAGGGGTTTTAATAAAAATATCGGGGATATCAATCTCCGTATCCGTTTTTATATTTTGAATTTAACAAGGATATGTACCGCATTAACATATTATTTAACGGATACGAATAAGTATATTGATATAATTCGTATACTTAATTTAAATATTACTACAAAATTAACATATTATTCACTGAATTATTTTTTCATTAGAAAATAAAAATAATATAAACTCTGGATATAATTCAAATATTCGGCCATTATGGTAAAATGAAATACTTCTCATGTTAGATTTATTATGTCATTACAAAATATATATTTCGTAACAAAAATTAATTACCAACTTAACTATATTTTTAATCAAAATAGTACCAACAAAAAAATTTCTAAATCAAACAGATAATAAAATATAATACCAAAATTATCCCCATTTGTACTTGTATCCGCACAAACGGATATCAAAAACAAAATACAAATAATCAAAATCTATATGTGCACAAACAGATATCTTAAAAATTAAAAAGTTCAATCTGCTTCCAAAACAAACCGTATTCATAGTCGTCACTGCATAAATCATATTTGTATCCGTATCTGTACTCAAATATTCGAATTCGCAAAAGTCCGAATCTGAACATAGACAGATAATATAGGATCCGTTTGCACCTCCGGATTTGAGCCATTGGATCTTAGAGATGGAGATGCAGTCCACAACTGTTAATCTTGATTACATAGCTATAGAACAAAATTCACAAATAATCCATTTTCAAAATGGATGGATAAATTTAACAGACTTCCAATATTTTCTATACCAAATTTTTGTCAAGAGTAGTTCTAGGGTGTTCCTAAGTTTATCAAATTTTTTTGTAAATTCAACTCTAAAATTTATTCGATTGATTTCAAATGATGAATCCAAATCGTTGAAACTCGTCTACCTTATGAGTGATGCGTCTACATACAAAAATTTAAAATTTTCGAATTAATTTTGTATAGAGTTAAGCGGTCAAAATTAGAAGGTTTATAAATGAATTTTAATGCATTCATTTTTTGAACCATTTTTTACCACTTAGACTCTATACAAAATTAATTCGAAAATTCAAAATTTTTGTATGTAGACACATCACTCGTAAGGTAGACAGGTTTCAATAGTTCGAATTCGTCATTTAAAGTCAACCTAATAAATTTTAGAGTTGAATTCACAGACTTGATAAACTTAAAAACACCCTACGGTACTATACAGATACGCATAGCAATATCTAACAAGCCTACATTTCTTTTTTAATTGAATAGAATGGCAAATGGCAATATGGCATTAAGCGACAATGCCCTCGATCATATTCTTGCAATGAAACAATTATATTTATATACCACAAAAAAGAGAGACATAAATAGAGAAAATCAAAGGCAAAGGATATCATGTTAAGTACCCGCAAATTTTGGAGGCAGGAATTATTAACTCCCTGTGGGGCTTTAAAATACTCAATGCTTTGTTGTAAAGCCTAATCATGTGCCCCCCTGATCCTATTTATTCATCAACCCATATCATGTTTTGATTCAACCTTGAAAAGTAACTCCAATTGTAACATGTACTGTCCAAAATACTTGGAAAAAAAAAAAAACAGAAGTATTAATTTGTATTTTTTATTTCAATTGCTCATTAGTCATTACAAATGGTACTTATGTATGGCACTAATGGCATTTCTATATTTTTCCTAAACAACACATAAAATAAACAGATAAACATGTGTGCTTCAGCCAATTCAAACAGTAAATAATAGAAAGTAGGTTGCCTTAAATAAGAGCAATTAAAGCTCAAGCTCGACAGTACAAACAGTTCAGTCTATTTTCTGGGCCGTTACAAAAGTACTTGTCTTGGACTTGAGAAAGGCAACCTATGTGAGAGGCTTCAAAGTTAAGAAAGGTAACTTTGAAAATTCATGTTAATTGAGAGACATTATTGCATTGTGTTTGACCACATATGTACTGTTCTTGATATGGCACTGTGCTCTCTTCATTACATCACACCTCAATCCACAGTTTCTGCAATTCATTGTCACAACTCTGCAAAATAAACCAAGCTCTCAATTCAGTACATATTTTTGCACCACACCAAAATCCATGGGAAGAGCAACGCATCTACTATAATTTTTATATGCACAAAAAATCTTAATAAAGTTGTTCAAACTGTTGTCTAATTGTAAATGAAATTACACTGCATAGATATCCAAATAAATTTACCATGAAATGGCAACTTTGCTTCACCGGGACTGCTATCATAATAGAACCATTCTGACCTGGCACTAAATTGCGGTAGAAAGAGCACCAAACAAGTACTCCTGCAAAATCTTTGATGCCTCCGATAACTCACCAGACCCAGAGACAGCAGCTGCTTCACTCACTAAATTTTCTCTCTCTTTGTTTGGTACATTCCTCAGATTTTGTGCCATTAGATGAGGTTTCTGTTTAGTAGTTGGTTTGGCGTCACTAAGCTTTTCCTGTTTTGTATCAGCTCCAAATGAGAGAAAGCGGACGCCCTTTGGAACTTTTAGCGGTGCTTCAATAGACTTATTCAAGAAGGAATTGAGATGCTTAAATGTGTCCACTGGGGTGCACTTAGCAATCGAAGACTTCTGACTTGCATTGGTTTGTTTTCCCACGTTTGACTTCTCTGACAATTCCTCGCCAGGTTCCTTGGTTTGCACTGATAAACCTTCTGTATTCTGTATCTGAGGGAAAAACAAGGAAAAGAAAGATCAATTTCAATGTTTGGGCAATTAGTCTTATTATGGTATTTCTCTGCAAAACTCTAAGACTTTCTAGATTATGCCAGTCATTTTGATACCGGTACCTACCGGACTGTACAGACCAGTAACAGCACTGAAAATCTCAGAACACTACTCAAATGGAAATCTTACAGTAACCCAAGCAGATGAAAATCTCAGAACACTACCCGGTAAAGTAAATTATTCATCTGCCTCGGTTATGCAAATATAAATCCGGTAAACACAAGAGAAGGACACTACTCAAATGGAGGATAAATAAGATATCTTTTTAGTAAATACTCAATAGGCTATCTCTCTCATAGGGAACAGAAAAATATGGACTAATAGATCTCACAACCTTCACCTAACACTTGAGTGTCATAAATTCCATCAGTTAATTTTCTAAGAGGGCCCTTGTGAAAATATGTTGCAAACTTATGGGGTTCATTTGAAGATTTTGAATACTACAATGATAAAATTAACAAAATATGCAGGACAATTGTTCTTTTCTCCAAAGAATGGGTGTCGCACTGACCCTCATTCCAACCACGTGAGCACCCCCAGAACATAGTGAACTAGTTGGGTCCCTCCAATCTCTGGTTAACAACTAAATTTGATATAATAAAGGGAAGAACTTGAGCTAGATCATTCAACACATACATTGTGAGAAAATTTGCAATTAGCCCCTCGGATGCATATTCCTTCTGACACAAACTTGTGACATGGGTACTTAGAGAGGTCATGATCATATGGGCACTCATCGCCTTTCAAACATTCACCTCGTGCAAAATGGCTACATGCCTAAGAAAAAAGAAAATAGATATAATAATAAAATAAAAGGTGTTAAACATATGACATCAGCAATTTATCAAGATATCGATGCACACAAGATAAAAATTATTACCTTGGATTTTGTTACAGGGGTGACGTCATGAGAATATTTACACTGGTCCCCCTATAAAACAAGACAATAAGAAAGAATTACATTTAAGAAACAATGAACTGTCAATATATAAGATTTGAGAAACAAACCTGTTGGCATTTCCCCTGCAAGTAGAATTTGCATATTTTCTTCTCTTTTTCTTTTTTGACTGGAGGTGGTAGTCGCAACCTATTCACCCCATCTGCTCTTAATTTTTTTGCTCTCTTTATCCGATATGCTTTCTACAAACCAATACAACAGTATGAACCCAACCAAAACAAATTAAATAATTAAATAAAACAAAAGGCTGATTTTTGGAAAATGAGGAAGCATCGAACCTTCTTTTTAGCTTTTCTTTCTGTAGACAAGATCCTTTTTCTCTTCTTTCCAATGTCATGTGCCTGTAAGCAATAGTTTACAGGATTTTACTTGGTGTAATTAATAGAAGTGAATTGTTTCAAAGCTTTCTCTTCTTTCCAATGTCATGTGCCTGTTAGCAATAGTTTACAGGATTTTACTTGGTGTAATTAATAGAAGTGAATTGTTTCAAAGCCCTTCACAGTGCTCAATACAAGCAAAAGGTAGAAGTGTGTAATAAGTGCAGAAATATATGTATACCTCTTCGCTAGAGTCAATTCCTTGGCTCTGACTCGTTACATTCTCATGCTCCAACCCTAATAAAAGAAGGTAATAGATTACAGAAAGGGATTTGCAAATTAGATTTTGGGACCAAGTCCATCATGTCAGTTTACATTTGCTCTCGAGTACAGTAAAAAATGCAGTTGGCTCACCTGGTATATCCTCTTCAATAGCTAACTTCTCATCAGATCTTGTATTAACTAAGTCTTGTTCTGATTCATCATCAATCAAAGGTTCAACTTCCTTATCTAAATCAGACTCATCATCCAAATCATGTGCATCATCTGTTATTTCTCCCTCTTCAATTGCATCATTTAGCTTATCCTGATTTGAGCTCTCCAAATTAGACATTTCATTTGGAGGGTCCAATCGGATACCTTCTCCAATTTCCAGTGATAATTCCATAGTTTCAACAAGCCCAGCTTCTATAGCCTCATTGTAAGGGTCACCTTTTAAACTCTCCTCTTCTCCCAACTGCTCAATTTCTATATCCAAAGCCATTTCTTGGCAATTCGAGTCCAACAAAGAATCATTTCCAGTCTCAATTTTGTGAACTAAGATATGATCAACTTCAGCTTGTTGATTCTGATCCTTCTCATGGTTTAACTCCCCTACCAAGCTCAACTTACGATCTTCTTCATCCCTCATTTGTTTATCAGGAGCAAATTTGCCTGAAACAGATTGTACCTGATCACCGGGGCAACCAACTAACAAAGATAAATCAGAGACCATTGAAATTAAACGCTCACTGTTACTAGACACATCCATCTCCACTTCATCCATGGAGTCAATATTCTCCACCACCAATTGCAAGGCCTCGATTGTCTCATCTAACTTGGGATTTTTGAATTCTCCAGGATCACTCATTTGGTTTCCATCAGCCACCTGGCTAAGGGTAGCATTGCAGTTAGGGTTTTTGGGTTCCATGGAGTCGATTTTTTTCGCTGCCATTTGCAAGGCCTCAACTGTCTCACCCAACTTAGCGGTTTCAAATTTGCCAGATTCACTGGTTAGGTCCTCATCAGCCACTGAGCTAAGGTTAGCATTGGGGTTACGATTTTGGGGTTCCACGGAGTCAATTTTCTCCACCACTGATTGAAAGGCCTCAACTATCTCGTCCAACTTAGGGTTTTCAAATTTGCCAGGATCACTAGTGTGGTCCTCATGAGCTACCGAGCTAAGGATAACATTAGGGTCAGGGTTCTGTGGCTTGTGAGAGAGCTCGCGGCAGACAGAGAAGATGCGGGAGAGGGTACGATAGGATGCACTGTCTAGATGAGACCTCCTGCGGGGGAAGGAGGGGAGACCAGAAAGAGTTTCCATCGAACTAGGTTTTAGGGTTTTAGAAGAGAGCATGGTGAGAGGGTTTTGTGAAGAACAGGATGCTTGCGTAGGGGTGCTAATGAGCCGGATCAAACCCAAAACTCAGCCCAGCTCTTCAATCTTTCATTAAAAGACCAACTCAGCTCAGCTCAATTTTGAAGGATAAAGCCCGACTCGGCTCGGTCCATTGGATTCCCTAAGCTCGGCCCGAACTCGGCTCAAATCCAATTTTATTTCATACGCACAGCATTGACCGAGCCAGTATTGACTAATTAATAGAAAATCAACTCGTTTGACCGAGCCAGCATTGACCGAGCTAGCATTGACCAATGAAACTCTTTCATTAAATACAGTGGATCTGCCACGTATATTTGAACATAAATATAATATGATGAATATATTTATAAAACTATTTCAAACATCATTTAACAAATATTAAATTCAAAAGATGACATAAAAGTGGATGAATAGATCCAGTAACCTAATTTTATCGGTCCAACACCAAAATCTAAGTTGACCAAGTGAAATACAACTATATAAAAATCTAAAAAACCAACAGAAACTAAAAACTAAAAACAAATTGTTACTGACATTTTACAGCCACACAAATCACTAAATCAGCATCTTTAGCCCAGAAACTTCAAAGCCAAAACTTAAAACTGGTCACATTTTTTAACTGATTACACCCTCGGACAAGCACATATTAAAGCTTCAAAGATCACTTCACACAATTATTAAATTATATAAAACATTGTCAAACTGCTCAGTACTGTAATGTACTGGTACAAGCTGGAACATGGAAAGGAAGTCGTTACCTTGTTGTGCTCTTGTAAATGCGGTACTCCTCTAGAGCAATGTATCTTTTATCTGCCGATTCCTGGTTTGAGTTCAATAATTTAAGTAACAAGTACATAAACTGTACCCAAGAAACAATCACGTATTCAAACAGGTAATATATAAAATTGTCTCAAACCTCAAGAAGTGGTATGCCACTGACGAAGAGAAGTAAGGAGGTAAGAAAAACAGGCCCCACAATGACGGTCCATTCAGCCCCGTGTAAAACTGGAGTAGATGCCACAAATACCCCCCACCAGAGAAGAATCTATATCACAAATTCATCAATATAAGTAAGCCAATTATGTATGAGATAATAATTTTTAGTTGCTTTATAGTTTTTTTAAAATTACACTAAAACTTTCTGGTGATTGCAAGTTTATGACTAATATCGTACTTCTTTTGACACATTGCAAGTATATGCCAGGTTTGGGAAATTAAACACGGAACAAAAGAAAAAAAGAAACCAAAAGAAAACATGCTAAAAAAAGAAGCAAAATGGTAAACTACTAAACTCAGAGCTGTATACAAGTCCAAAAGAAAACATGCTAAAAAACTAACACATAAAAATATTATTATTTTCTGTTTAAGACCGATGGACATGACTTACGGAATAAAAAACAAGTATTTATACAGTAAAACAAAGTTATAAGCTAATAACAACTGTGATTTGCTATTATTTCATCTGGATTAAAAGAAGTAAAGCACTAACCTTTTTTTTAACCCGAGTCAAATTATAGGTACTAAACTATTTTGCTTTAAGAAAAAAGAGGGAACTTTTGATCTCCCATGGCTTGTACCTGAACAATAAAGTGTACAGTAATTTTTAATGACAAATTTAGATTGATATGACAAATTACTCAAAAAAATTATTACAGTATTACTGAGTAGTTAAGTAATAACTCGTCAACTGGTACCAACAGACCAATGTCAACTGGTACCAACAGACCAATGTCCAGCATCAATGGTACCAACAGACTAGTAACCAACAAAGCATGCAACAAACACTTCAAACACAACTACTACAATATTTTAAACATTATCCTACTGGTAATCAGTACTTCTGGTAATGAAAAGAAATCATATTGCCTTGAGTGCCATATATAGCATCGGGTTCCACGACTCCTTTCTGGATATCCTTGTCAGAAAACAGTGACCAACCTAATTAACTTCAAATTTTGTAATTAAACCTCAATCTGGTGTCAATTGGGTTGGTCAGTGAATTTTTTTTTTCTACAGTATCAATCTGGTGTCAATTGGATTTGGGAGACTTGAGAGAAGCCAGACAAACAAAAGGCGAAATCCTACACCCATTCCCATAGATTCTCTAAACACTATTTTTTCTCTGCAATCCAGTTTTTACCAACCATGTAATGCATTGGTACAAACTACAAACTTCAACGGAAATAATGGGTTGCATTCAAAATCGAGCAAACAACTAGTATTAACAGAAATGCAACTAAGTACCTTAACGGGTGAGTTACCAGTTGAAGAGAGATAGCAAGGCGTGCGCGAAGAGGGGGCGAAGAGATAGCGATATGAGGAGGGAGACGGTGCGCAAAGAGAGGCGAGCAGAAGAGATAGCGATCTGAGGAGGAGGTTCTCGTGCGCCAAAGAGGCGAGCAGCTTGGGAACGAAGAGGAGAGAGACTCGGTTAGGTTAGCGATTCGGAATCTCGGCCCGGCTCAGCTCGGATCGGATCGGTTAGTTAGCGATAAAATTATTTCGAGTTCGAGCCGAGTTTGGACACGGCTCGAATTAAACTCAGCCCAACTAGGCTCATTCAAGAGCCCAACTCATAGTTCATGAGTCGGCCCGACTCATTTAGCAGGCCTATGCTTGCGGCATTGCTTGCTTACTTTTTTTTTAAATCTTGACAGTGGGGCATTGCTTCCTTACTATTATATTATTTAAACTTCTTCATTGCTTCCTCACTATTATTGTATTATTTAAACTTCTTCAGTAGGGGTCCTGTTCCAGGAGCTGCTAAAAGAGCAATGATATAATCAGAGTGGTTTGATGAAAAAAATCCTCTTTTAAAATCAACTCCAATATAACCAATTTAATAAATTAAAATTTCTTTGGTAGTACGGATGGGTATCAGCAACCCAATTTTGCATAATTATGTGACATCAACTATACACAGTCAGATTCTGATTTGAAACCATTAAATTGTATAGCAGTGCTAAAAAACTTGAAACAATAAAATGCACGATGCGGTTCAAACAAATAATAACAACAAATGTGCTATATAAGAAACAATCAACATAATAGAAAATAACATGATTCTTATAATAAACATCAAATCAAAACATGTAACAGAGTTAAAAAGGAATACAGAATAAAGCATCAGAGAGACTCCAGCAACCTCCTCTTTGAAATTAAATAAAACAAAAACTACAGATTTCCCTGTCTACATTTCATTCTTTACTTGCATCTCATATTTAATTAGCATTCATTTAAAGGAGACTTAAAACAATACAAAAAAAGTGCTTTCGACAAAGAAAGTTGCAAACATAAGGTGATATGATTGAAAAAATATCACAAGAAGATAAGAAATAGAGAACATAATTGACCTGATTTCGTCGGAGCCAGCGATTTCGACTTCGACCTGATTTCGTCGGAGCCAGCAATTTCGACGAATTTTTTGCGACTTCGACTTCGAGTCAGAGAGCCAGCGTGCGTTTTGGTGAGTTCGAGTCAGAGCGAGAGAGCAACTAAGAGAAAGCCAGCGAATTGTTTTTGGGCGGATGGAAGGAGAGCCAGCGATTGCGAATCGAAGGAGAAGCACGCACCTTAACAAGAAGGAGAGGTGCCCGAGAAAGAGGCGGATGTTTTTTTGTTTTTCTCTGTTTTCCGACTTTGGAGGCAGGGTTTAACCATTTGGAGGGCTATGCATGCCGCTATTCCGGCGAACGCCGACTCTATTTAAGCAAACTACGCCAGTCCGTATTCATGTTGAACGGTTTGGATCGATGATTTGGACTTGGAAAATGAAAAAAATGGTTGTTGTAACTCAAATTTGTTGTAACTTGATCCCTCCTCTACTTCTTTTGATATATAATTAGCATATTTATACTAAAATACGCTAGAATACTTGAAATTATGTTGAATTACACTATATTACAATAAATTATGTTCAATTATACTAAATTACATAAAATTACATTAACTTCGCTAATTATGCTGAAATACGTTAAATTACGCTAAACTACACAAAATTACGCTATTGTAGACTGATTTTTCTCATCTTTCATGAATCATAAAAAATAGTAAAAAAATTCCGAAAATAGTAAAAATTGGTATTCTACAAGTTCATTATGTAACTAATTTTCTGAGCTATTTGGATTGAATAATAAAAATGAAAATCTTAATCGGAAACTTCAACTCAAGTTTTGAGGCTCTTCCCTTAGTTTTTTGGCGATTCTGAATTTCAAAATCCGGCATCACAGGCACGGACACATGCGTATTTTCGCAAGCTTTCCGAAAAGTGGTCATTTGCTGAAATCGGACACTCGAGCGCCGTTTTATGACCGTTTGAAGTTTCATCGTCGTTTTTCTCCTTTTCAGTGAAGATATCGTCCCTATTCATACCGTATTTTAGCGTAATTTACCGTATTTTAACGTAATTTAATGTAATTTAACGTAATTTAACATAATTTAGTGTTATTCAACATAATTTCAATTAATCTATTGTATTTTAGTATAAATATGCTAATTATACATCAAAAGAAGTAATATAACAAATAATTTAAACAAAAATTTTAAATTTTCAGAGTTAGATTTCAATATTTTGATCTTCATAGTGTCTCTCTAAAAAAAAAAAAAAATGGAGTAAGCCGGCCAGAAAATGGCCGGTTTACTCTGGTACGTACCTAAGCCGGCCATTTTCTGGCCGGCTTGGGTATTTTTCGATATTGAGTCGAGTTCTGGGTAGAATTAATAATTTGTATTAAACTTTGGATATTAATAAAAATGTCGGCATTTTAAACAATACTTTCATTTTCCTAATTAATATATCATATTGATCGATTGTTATTATCATTCTGAGTAGTAATTCTTGAAACAATATTTTGTTATTATCAGTAGAGATAATTCAGACAGATTGCCTCAGAGCACCAAAATTGAATTTGTACTTGACAATACCTCATTTTCTTTTTTGCTCTTTTCAAATACAACAAAAACGGATCAAAGGCTTCTAAAATTATTAAATATGCATTTTTGGAAGAAATAAGTTTATACTTCGATCTTAACATCCTTGCATTTCTATGTTATGAAAACGCTCGAGGTTGAAAACATTTAATAACAGTTGTCAATGACAGTTAAAAATGTGACGGCTGAATCCGTAGGATATGCAAATAATGTATTTGGATGTGCACTGTAAAATAAATAAAACTTATGAACTAAACAGAAACTATATGATTTTAGTTAAAAAAAATAAGAAACTATATGGTACTTTGCGCGCAGATCGACTTGTACTATGGATTCATTTTTTCATTTTCAAAGTTCAATTCGAACCATTCAACATGATATCCATATGAAAATGTACTTCAAGATCAAATTTTATATTTTTAGAAACTTTTTTACCATTTTTTTTAATAGATAGATAATCACCTTATCTAAATATTATAGACCATCCACAAACAATATTTTTCTATCAAAAAAATTTGTAAAACAATTCTGAAAAATGTAATCCAAGTACACTTTTCATATGAAGATTATGTTGCACGGCTCGGAATTTGGATTGACTACTTGAAGAAACGAAAATATGAATCTATAGTTTCGGATAATTGGATTGATTACTTGAACTTTAGAATCGACAATATGAATCTATAGTAAACTCGATCAGGATTTTGCAAAGTAACCTCATTCATACAATTATATATCCATATAGTCTTTGTTCTATAAATCATAGAATAATAACATCATTTTTGTATGCCAAACAATATAAAAAAAATGGAGTTTATTATTAAAGACGTAGCTGGTGCCCTATATGGTAGTCAAGCCAATCCAAAGAACTAGTTACCACACCTATTTATATTATAGACAACCAATTAACCCTCCATAATACCCAACCAACAATCGGATATCATAGGAACAGCATTGAAATTAAGGAACCATAGAAAGAATTTCACCCAATTTAATATATACATATGTTGCTGCAATTACATTCATGTAGCCACATTTCAAAACATTGCTTAAAACGGTATAAGAGAAAACATTGAAAGTAGTTAAGAATCAGACTTGACGTGAAGCAGTTATTCACTTATCAGAGTTGGGCTACGGTACTTCGCGAATTAAAACACTTCACGTTTATATCTTCAATTCGAAACTTCAAAACATTGATCCGAACCGTTCAAGTTGACTCCAAATTAAATTGTGCTTGGAGACCAAATTTTACATTTTTTGAAAATTGTTTACTAATTTTTAGAATTTTTGAAAATCGCTGTTTTTCAAAAAAATCCTGGACCATCAAAAACAACAATTTTCAAAATTCTAAAGAAATAGTAAAACATTTCCAAAAATGTAAAATTTGGTCTCCAAGCACAATTTAATATGGAGATCAATTTGAACGGTTCGGATCGACATTTTAAACTTTGAAATCGCAAAATATTGAGTGTGAAGTAAAACACTCGCTTTACTTCGCGAAGCACCGTAGCCCAACTCCACTTATCACTTTATCAGTAAGTTACCTCCTTTTCTTTGGTCTCCTTTGTTGAGAGGCACAAATACTAATTTTATGAGCCAGTTAATACCTCTAATTTTTTAACTGAAATTAAGTGCAGCTTTCTGGGTAAAGCGGGCATATTAGTACAAGAACAAGAATGCTGGTACAAAAAGATTATCATACTCTGGGAGGCAACAAACAGTAAAACTGAAAAGCACGTTAAGAGTAAAAGTTTAATTGAATACTGTTTTTATTAAAGCATTGAATGCCAGCGGCATACACCATTTTCATCCAAAAAACAAATAGAACAGCAAGAATAACAACTGGACTTATAATATGCAACCTGAAAAAGAGAAGTGCAACCAAAAGATTCAAAGACAACTTATACAAGTAGATCGACATTGATTTTACACGAGCTTCAGCAATTTGAAAAAATAAAGGAAAAGACAACACAGTTATTCTCTGTCAAGACCAATGGCACTAACCCTCATTAAAAGAAATCAGAAACCTGGAGCTAAACAGCAATTCGGTGCCGGCCTTTTGCAACCCTTCGAGCAATAACCTTCCTTCCTCCTGTAGTTGCTTTCCTGTAAGGAAATAAAACAAAATGTAATTTATAAATACCGTTAAGATTTCAAAAGCTAAAGGTCTTTCTACCTTGCATATGACTTCAAAAAGGAAAAAAAAAAAAAAACGAACAAAATTTGGAACCATATTACACAATGCGTATAACTAACACTAAAACTTTTTGAGATATTTGCAAATGATAACCAACACCAGAATAGCGGGATTGTAAAGATTTTCTTAAAAACAGGTAACTTGCCCTTAGTGAAATTCACAAATCTTGCATTTCAAGAAGTCCGATTATAAAGAAAATGAAGTCAAACAAATTTTTATATTGAGTTGCAGAATTATATGAAAATATTATTCTTTAAAATAACCATTCATGTTGGGTACTAATGAGAAAATAGAGTTGACTATATGGAAACCACGACTAACAATTTAGTCATTTTTGCTTGAGATACCCTTGATTTATGGAATTGTGATCATTACCCCAGAATATGCTTGAGTAAATATAAGTGCTGGGTGATGTTTACATATCTAGCAAATTATCAAGCGCAATTGTAGTCTTAAATTAATGGCAGTCATTCGAAATTTTCAGAATGAGAAAGAGAGACCTTGTAAGGAAACCATGGGCCCTCTTGCGCTTGAGGGTACTAGGCTGGTATGTTCTCTTGGTATGAAACAGCATTGGCTCGTTAGACAGTGCATCATTCTCTGTATAATATCACAACATAAATTAGACAACCCCTCTTTGATGCATATTTTATTATATTCACCAGTAAAGCTACTTATGATGTGAGGATATCCTTTTAATTATTTGCAAACACGGATAACTAACAAGTAAAGAAGTTTCAATTACAAACCCAGGGAAAGTGGAACTCAGTATGTCCAGAGATCATATTCATTTTTGTTATTGAATTGACAACCAAACTTAAAAACACTGACTACAAATCGTAAAAGATGAGAATTAAAAGCAGGTAAGAGATTTTCCTATATCTTATTTTTTTTGCCTCGACCTTTTCTAACAACTGAGCCAGGGTTCAATTGAGGCACTTACTGCCCGGATTCATTATAAAAAAAGTGGCGATTAAATGCAACATAGCTCTATTCAATGGAGCAGAGAACCCGGTAACTAATCGATTCATATAATAAAAAAAATAAAATAAAAAATAACCTTCTCCTATGAAGAACCGAAGAGAAGGTAGGCCACAAGGGAAGGAAATCTCCGATGGAGAAAGCAATCGCTTTATTGTTTCCTCGTCAATTCTCCTCAAATCTTCATTTCGAGGAGACTCGTGGATCGGTAATTTAGAGAGACAAGACTGAAAGGGAGATGTAGAACCGATCTGATGAAGGCGAAGTGGAATGGAACTGCCATTAGAGAGAAAAAGACGATTGATTAGAGAAGATCCAGCTCGAGCTAGGGTTTTCGACGACATTTTGCGCAAAATGAAGGTTAAAACCCTAGTATCTCTGTATCTTGTTCTTTTCCAGTTTTCAGTAGAGAGACTGGACTCGCTGATCTGCTAATTTCATTTACACCCTCGAAAACATCAGAAATATGAATCTAAATTGTACGCTCGGATTTGCACATATTTTAAACTTTTTCGTCAAAAGCCCATAGCTCGGCCCAATATGCATTTATCTTGCTAGAAAGGAAACCCACACCCAAATTGGGCTAAACATTTATTTATTTTTTAAATATTGGGCCATAACCGGTTGGATATATTTAGGCCTGTAGCGTATGATTTTAGATCGGACGGTTCTCTCAGCCCAGGAAATTCTAACAATTTCCATAGATGCAAATGCGAAAATGTTATATGTTGGGCTTTGTTTATGTTGGAGGTGCTTATGATATATTGTGGATGTAAACTTCAATTTATATTAGCATCACTATTGACTTATTGTTATGATCCTTTTAAAATTGAAGATGTCTAATTGCATAGAAAATTTTGATCAAGTAGGATTAAAATTTCTGATTGTTTTCGTGTCCCCAACATGCTTCACATGCTTCACATTCTTATTTTTATTTTCAAAATTCTAACAGTTGACCTGAATCGTTCAACATGATATTCATATAAAAATATACTTCGAAATCAAATTTTATATTTTTTTTGAAATTTTTAGAGAGGTACAAAGTCCCGAAATTTTTATTAATACCCTAAATAAAAGATATTATCAAATCTGCCCTCATCTCAAAATTATTTTTAAAATTGCCCTAACCGCCCCTCCTCTGGGCGGTCCAGATCCATAGCAGACCGCCCAGAGGGGGGGTGGTCCATTATTAGTATTTTTTTTAAGAGATAATATGAATATCAAGATGCTGAGTTCTAACGCTAAAAATTTCAGATTTTTTTTTAAATATTAGTTAGATTACTTTTTTTAAGCATATTTATACTAAAATACGCTAAATTACTTGGAATTATGTTAAATTACGTTGAGTTACACTAAATTACTTTAATTACGCTAAATAACGCTAAATTACATTAAATTACGCTAAAAATTATGCTAAATTACATATGAATAGGGACGATATCTTCACTGAAAAGGCAAAAAAAACGATGATGAAACTTCAAATGGTCATAAACGGCGCTCGAGTGTCCGATTTCAGCTAATTACCACTTTTCGGAAAGCTTGCAAAAATACGCAGGCGTCCGTGACAACCATGTTGTTTTCTAAAATTCAGAATCGCCAAAAAACTAAGGGAAGAGCCTCAAAACTTGAGTTGAAGTTTCCGATTAAGATTTTCATTTCTATTATTCAATCCAAGTAGCTCAGTAAATTAGTAACATAATGAACTCATAGTATACCAATTTTTACTATTTTTTATGATTCATGAAAGATGACACAGAATCAGTCTACTTTAGCGTAATTTTGCGTAGTTTAGCGTAATTTACCGTATTTTAGCATAATTAGCAAAGTTATTGTTATTTAGCGTAATTTAAAGTAATTAAGTGTAATTCAACGTAATTAACATAATTCCAAGTAATTTAGCGTATTTTAGTATAAATATGCTTAAAAGAAGTAATCTAACTAAAAATAAAATAAAAAAAAATTCAGCTCTTGATATTCATATTGTCTCTAAAAAAAATAAAAAAAATGAAAAATAGTGGACCGCGCCCTCTCTGGGCGGTCAGCTATGGGTAGTGGACCGCCCCTGTTCTGGGCGGTCTGCTATGGATCTGGACCGCCCAGAGGGGGGCGGTTAGGGCATTTTTAAAAATAATTTTGAGATGAGGACAGATTTGATAATTTCTTTTTTTTTTTGGGGTATTAATTAAAATTTCGGTACAAAGTCACTGTTTTTGGATGGAACATAATATTATGAAAAACAGTGATTTTGTATCTATCTAAAAAATAACAAAAAATTCCAGAAAAATATAAATTTTGGTCTCCAAACACATTTTAATATGAATATCACGTTGAACGGTTTGAATCAACTTTTTTTACTTTGAAAACGGAGATAAAAATCTGAGTCATGATTGGAACACAAAAATAATAAAGCATTCAAACCCTATTATTAATGGAAGCGGGACACATCCAATGGACATCGAACCCAAATCGGTATGATGTCCACTAACAATCATCTGATTCGCTTCATGATGTCTGCGCGCGCGCTTGATCCGCACTGACAGATTGTGAATTGATCGGACGGTTCCAAAAAGATATCAGACGAATATGGGTCTTATGCTCATCGGACGCGTCCCGCTCCCATTATTAATGGAGAATGGACTAGGTCCGATGCCCATCGGACCTACTTTTAGGTTTGACAGCATGATGACCGTCCGATCTAAATTAAAATTTGTGCGCACGAAAATTGAAATAGGCTTGCACGAATTTTAAAGCTTCATGCACGAATCTTAAATCAAATCAACGGTGATTAAACTTATCAAACCAAAGTAGGTCCGATGCCCGTCGGACCTACTCTCAAGTGTTATTAATGGGCCTCTTGAAACATCTGCAGGTTAACATTTTTTTGTCAGCTAATTGCTCTGGTTTTGGTAATTAATATCAAATTATAATATAGAATGAACTAGCTTTGAGTCTTTGGGTTACCCAAAGTTAGAAAATGTTTCTGTTTAAATTAAAGTTTTGCAAGGAGAGGGATCCATGCTTATGGATTTATTTATGGCTTAGAAATAGATTCACACTATGATTATGTACCTTGCAAGAAGACCCTTTTTTATTTATTTATATAGATGAACAAGTTCCAAAGATATTTTGAATTGTCTAATTGTTTAATTATGGTAGGTACTCCATTACGCTATCCAAAAGAATTGTTTATTTTTTATTAAGTACAAGCAGAGATAGGCTCCAATTGCAATATTTTGTTATTCATGCATGCAACATAACCAAATTAAACTAATAAACTTCCAACAAGGTTATGATTGAATTGGAGATCTAATTATAAATAGTGATCCGTACTGTGAATTCATATTTTTTTTTTTAAATTTAACTAATCGATGTGAACTGTTCGACATAATTTTTATAAAAAAATTTATTTGATGATCAAATTCTATATTTTTTTACAACTTTTTTAAATTATTTTTGACAGGTCAAAAATCACTTAATTTAAAAATTGAGGATCGATTATCGAGAACTAGTGACTTTTTAACATAGTAAAAAGGTTCTAAAAAAATATAAAGTCTGGTCTCCAAATATATTTTTATATAAAAATCATATTTAACTGTCTGGATCAATTATTTAAATTTTAATAATAAAAATATAAATTTATAGTATGAATCAATAAATCCTAAACCCTAAACCACATTCTCTTGTTGATCATTTAATAGACCCTATAATGTTTCTATTTATTTTCCACATTCTCTGGTTGTTTCTTTTTTAAATTTTGAAAAGCTTTTAATTTTAAAGCATCAAAGCTAACTATTCAACAAATTATACTTATGAACCTTCATCTTGAAAATTGGAGGCAGTCTAATAAAATATCAGACTAAATTCAGTCAGAGGCTCAGTCAAAATTATTTAATCAGTATCAAAATTAATGCGGACAGTTTTAAAATTTGTATTAATGAATTACACAAATTTTGATACGAATTAGACGGTTTTAGTCAAACTTGAGACCATAGTTACAAAATTCGTGAATTATTTGTTTTTCTTGTGATGCCGAATCAAACGCCGAATTATTCGGTTGACCGAACTTTGACAATTTTACGAATTTTTCCCAAATTTTACAAATTATGAATTTTTTCCAAATTTTTCCCATAATTTTTTTGTTTTTTGTTTTTTGTTTTTGCTCCCTTGTAGGACTGAGAACTATGGTCTTGATAATTCCGAATTATTTCCGAATTATACACGAATTATTCACAAATCACAAATTTTTAATTTCGCCAAATCAAACCCGAATAATTTATTTGTCCACAAGAATAAATAATATGGCCAATAAGTTAGGTCAACATGTCTGCCAAATGTTGTGTTATCTAGACTCTTCATTGTCAAGCATTTAAATAAATTGTCGTTTACTATTTTTTTTTCCTTTTTTTCTTCAATAATTGATAGCATAGTTTATCCGTACAATTATGAGGCGGCTAAGATCAATGACACGTCATCAGATCAGTCCATATTTTTTTTTCTCTATTTCAGCAGCTACTGGAGAAATCTGTTGTGAGATGAGAATTTAGAGGTGATAACGAGCTGGCTCATCACGAGTTGGATCCAGTTTGAACTCGTTACGAGTTGGCTCGTTCGAGTCACGAGCGAGCTGACTTTAAGGGTATGAGCTGAAATCTCAGCTTGAAATCATCACGAGCTAGACCGAGCTAGCTCGCGAGCTGACTCGCTGGGTCTGGCTGGATTTTGTTTTAAGAAAAAGAAAATTCTACAATTTTTTTGGACCGAACTGGACCAAGCTGGACGTATAAAATGCACACACATTCATACAAATTCACAAATTAATGCCTAACCGAGCTGGCGAGCAAGCTAGGCCTCAGCTTGAGCTCATTAATTCTGGACCGAGCTAGTGGCGAGCTGACTCGTTAACAGCTCGGTCCAGTAACGAACAAGTTGTTAGCGAACAAGTTAGATGTGAGTCACGATCAAGCCACGAGCTACGAGCTTTTTTTCCACCCCTAGATGAGATTACAAGTGAGAACAGTGAGATGCAGTCTTTGTTAACCAGCTAATTAATTGAGATTATGCAAATTTTGTTTTCACTTAGGTTATACTTTTCAGAGTGAGGCTATGGTAATATGCATATTATGAATTGACTCGTGCTATAGACTTATTTTTATTTTCAAAGTTCAAACAGTTTATCTGAACCTTAAACATGATCTTCATATGAAAATGTATTTGAAGATCCAATTTTATATTTTTTTAGAATTTTATACTATTTTTTAGATAGGTAGAAAACCATTATTTTTGGTGGTTCTCAAATCAAGTGATTTTCTACCTATTTACAAAAAATCTACAGAAATTTAAAAAAAATGTAAACTTTGGTCTGCAAGCACATTTTCATATGAAGTTCGACAGTTTAGATCAATTGTTTGAACCTTAAAATTAAAAATATTAGTACGGACCATTAATTATGTAATATGCATATTACATAACCTCTCTCTATTCTTCAAATCTATATCTTTCTATTCTATTGAAAGCAAAAAGAGAGAGAGAGAGTAAGAACATGTATTGCCACACAAAAAAATCTAAATAACAATTTGAATTTTTACATAATTAGTACCATCTCATAAAATTCTAGAGGTTTGCAAACTGTAAATAGAAGTATTTTTGCAGTCGATTGATTAATCAGTTATAAATTAAGTGTAAATTTTGTGTAATTTTTAAATTAAGCGTAAATCATTGGTTATATATATAGAGAGAGAGAGAGGAGGGTTCAAATGCATCATGATTTTGTGCTCCAATATGCTCTATATTCTTTATCTCTGTTTTCAAAGTCTGAACAGTCGATCTGAACCGCTCAACATAATCTTCATAATAAAATATTCTTGGACACCAAATTTTATATTTTTTAGAACTTTTTTACTAATTTTTTACATAGGTACAATATCACTTTATCGGATGGTCCAAAATCTCCTTAAAATAGTGATTTTGTACCTATCTAAAAAAATAGTAAAAAATTCTAAAAAATATAAAATTTTGTCTCTAAGCATATTTTATTATGAAAATCATGTTGAGCGGTTCGGATCGACTGTTCGGACTTTGAAAATGAAGATAAAAGATGTGGAGCATATTAGAGTACAAAAATCATGGTACATTTGAACTCTCCTCATATATATATATATATATATAAAGAGAGAGAGAGAAGTTGGCTACTCTACTTATATAAGCATATGAGGGCATATGCTTATAAGTCATTTTTGCATTTTCAATGTCCAAATGGTCGATCTAAAGCGCTCAACATGTTCTCCATATTAATAAGTGTTTGGAAAAGAAATTTTACATTTTTTGAAAATTTTTGAAAATTTTCAAAACAGTGGTTTAATATGGTAAAAAAAATAATAAAAAAAAAATCTGAAAAATTTTATTTTGAAAAATTCTAAACAAATAGTAATAAAATTCCAAAAAATGTAAAATTTCGTTTCCAAACAAATATTAATATGGAGAACATGTTGAGCGCTTCAGATCGACCATTCAGACATTGAAAACGCAAAAAAGACTTATAAGCTATGTTACTCGGATACTTCAAACTAGGATTCGTACCCGTATCGGGTGCGTATCGGATATGGATACGGGTACGATACGGACCCGATACGTACTGGATACGCCAGCTGGCGTATCGGATGATGTGGCGTATCTCTAACTATCTGATACAGCTCCGATATGGATTGAAACGGCCTGATACAGCTCCGATACAGATTGAAACGGCTCCGATACGGATGAAACGGCCGAAACACATTGGTGCACCCCACGCATGGACCCAGTCCTGTGCACTGCGCAATGCAAAATTTTTTTTTTTGCCCCAACTGGGATTCGAACTTGGCTCTACTGGCTAATTGACACAGTACTTTCCCACTGCACTACATCACTTTTGTTGTTTCAAACTACTAATGTTTATATTTAACACATACTTAAGTTGATTTTGATATTTAATTATATAATAGAAGTGTTAAATTAATAAAATAATTAAAATAAAGTATATATAGTACCGTATCGTATCCGGGACTTTTTAAAATTGACGTATCGCTGTATCCGTATCGTATCCGATACGATACCTGTATCCGTATCCATGTAACATAGCTTATAAGCATATGTTCTCATATGCTTATGGAAGTAGAGTAGATTGGGTGATTGGCAGGTGTCAAGGGTCAAGGGTCAAGGAAAATGGCCAGGCAGATTGGGTGATTGGCAGGTGTTGAAAGGCAATCTTAAATATATTATCCGGGTTGAAAGAATAATAGAATAATATAAAGAGTTGTTTATAAGCATGTGATCATTACTTAATTATCATGGCAGATTGGGTGATTGGCAGGTTCCACACTTCAACTTGAACTGCCACTACTCCATGTATTAACAACTAATTAATAGATTCACTTATTTTTATCTCCAGTGCTAATTATACCACAGAGCTACCTGGTACTGGTACCTTCATAAATTCAGAATTCCCCCCTTTCATGTTTTCCCATTATTCAAAAACACCCCAAAATTGGGATATTGATTACCTATATGATGGCCTTAAGTATTTGTCAATTTTTTTTAATACGTATAAATTTTTAACTATTTTGAACTTCAATAATCTGTTTCCTGTACATTGATACAAATATTTCAAGTCTCTGGAATTAATTATTCCCTTTGCAAGAACTAATAATTAAAATAACAGTGCAAAGGGTACATACGTAATCAGAGGCGGATTTATATAAGAGATATGAGGTCAATTGACCTCCATTTTTATTTAACTTTTTATATTTATATATTTTTTTTATATAATTCAGAGCAAAATATCATGGTACTGTAGTTTTATATAAAAATTGACCTTCATATGTATTTGACTCTCATAATTCGAAAATCTGACTCCGTCTCTGTATGTAATAAAGAGTATTGATAACTGACAAGGGAGATTTAACTACTGGAGAGGATTAATTCAGGCTTATTATTTTTTTTTTTTCTTCTGGTCAGAAAGGCATGCGTTTGCATGGAGACTGGAAAGGTTTAAAGAAAAAAGAAGCTTCCTCTTTGGGAAATCAGGCAAAATCTGTGGGCTTTCAATTCCACTTAATCTTAGTTGATTCTTCCTCTTTGGAAATTAAGCCACCAACGTAGAAGACAAAAAGAGAAAATCAAAATATATAATTTCATGACGTAAAACATCCAACCGACAAATCTTGTTTTGATAATTTTATATGATCTTTTGTAAAATACTGCCAAGAAATAAAATACCAGCATTCAGTGGCAGAGTCACATTGAATAAAGGATAGACAGTTTTGAAAATCGAGTCTAGGTCTATGTATAATTGGGTTGTTATAAATTTCTTGATAAAAATATTCTTATTTTTAGACAGCTTACAATCTGAATTAGTTAATTCACGATACTCTGCAATCCGCAAGTCGTACTAGTAAATTCACAATACTCTGATATCCACATTTAATTTTTCGAATACGAATCGAATACGGATCGGATATTATCCATATCGTTTTCACCCCTAACACTCACCCATTATAGATGACCAAACACCCACCCATTATAGATGATATAATGATATCTAAAATTTTAGTTTTTAATTTATAAGTCCTTCAAACATGAAAGACTTCCTGTAATTGCCTTGACCCTTGCATTATATTTTTCTCAAGTATAACAATTCAAGTTTCCCACATGCATGTTATAGCACTTCTTTAAAATCATCTAATGGCTTTTTCTATGGATTGTCCAAAGAGGGAAGCTTCATTGCAACAGGTGTCTAATGGCCCACTGTGCAAATTTTATAATAATTATTGTACTATGTATTTTTTTTTTTAAGAGAATTGATTCATGTCACCATCTTTGCTTACATACCCTTTTTTTTTTTTAATAGTAGAAACAACGAAACAAAAAAAAATGCACTTTGAAGTCACATAGATATGCCATCAATTACATATCTGAGATTTTGAATTATCAACTAATTAATTTTTGTGCTTACATGCTCAATTGAGGTGGATAGTAACAAGAAGGATGCGCCTCATATTGTTTGTTTGTTATATATAGGTTCTATGTCTCATTAATTTGAAATTGTTGTATTCGGTGTATAGAATTGTTAAATATACATGTCATTTTAAGTACATTTTTCTCGAACACTTTTTATAGTAAAATCACAATTAAGTTTCGAACAGTTTCAGTATACATTTAACTTTTAAGTACATTCATTTAGTATCTTGAAAAAAATATTGTGCAAGTTTGAAGATTAAAATTATAGATGAGTTTTTTTATTTCTTTCTTAAATATCACACGCATCAAATTTGAATTGATCGATAGTTGTCTACTCCTGTATCAAATAATTTTTATATTTCTAACGGTGCAGTATTAATGGCTTTATGATAGATAACTACTCAAACTCCAAATTAATTATAATTTTATACATGCTCTATCTAAATAATTAAATATACATTTATAATTGTTATTTTTTAATTTGAACGGTATTTTTGCAATATATGAAATGCATCTATGATAAAATTAGATATAAGACTAGAAATATCCACAAGTTTTGGTGCTAAAAATTACCATGCTAGCTATTATTCATCAACCTTATGAACAATCATTCTTTGTAGATGTCTGTGTTAGTTCCTCTGCTATTTACGAGAACGGAGTAGGTCCGATGCCCATCGGACCTAATTTTAGGTTCAGCGAACATTATGACCGGCCGATCTAATTAAGATTTGTGCGCACGAAAATTGAAACAGACAAGCACAAAGTTTAAAGCATTCCACACAAATCTTAAAGCAAATCGACGGTGATTAAACCCATCGAACCAAAGTATCGGACCTACTCTCAAGTCGCTATTTACACATACATATTATTAAACCATGAATTTGCTTGGAGCTTGAAGCAAAAGATTATATTTTTGTTAAATTATTTTAAAAGTTTGTGCTCATTTGATTTTGTTTGTTAAATTATAAAAGATGGTCTTTACGACTTGAAAAAAAATAAGATTAATGCTAAAAACATAATTTAAAACAAAATTTGCTTCATGAGCTAACTAAACAAGGTAAGCCATTAGTTCTTTTAAATAAGTTACTTGATAAATGTTTAATTGTACATCTAATTACCATATTCAAATTGCTCCCAAAAATTTTAAGCAAAAGAAACAATTTAATAAGATATTAAAAGACCAATTGAAAACTTGAAGGATCAATGTATGTGTGTGTGTGTGTATATATATTTATTTATTTATGTGTAAGGGAATGAGTCTTTTTCTTTTTCATCTTCCCAATTATTACATTTCATATTCATATTTTTCATCGAAAATATATATGTTACGTTAGCTAATTGTGTAAAGCTCATTTAATTGTTCACAATAATTTGAAATTCTTAAAAAATCAACACAACAATTTATAAATTATTTCTATTTTAAAAAAAAATCTAACATAATTGACAAACATATCCATACTATCATTGTTGGTGCTACAATTTGGAGACGGATATGAAATCCCGTGTTGATGGTTTGCTTCCTAGGTTGTAATGTCAATTCATAAACGTCTTTGACAAGAATGTGGAAAAGACTTGGACGATAACAGGCGTGAAACAAACTTTCAAGGGCCTTGACGCGTGACCAACAAGTATTCTCTCCAATATTTGTAAAAGATTTTCTTCACTTTACAGTTTGAAATTTATTCTCAGCTGCTTTGAGATTCGGGCTATTGCACGGGCAATATTTTTGGACTTTGAGATTCGTGTAAAGTTAAAAAGAACGGACCAGATCCACTAATTCTAAAAGATTTTTTCCCTTTTACGGTACCGGGGAGGATGTGAAAACGGATCGGATAGTGGTAAAATTATTTTTATTTTTCGGATATAGATATGGTTTAGATATTAGACGGATATATATACGGATATAGATTGAATCGGATATTTATTCAAAAATATAAAAATATTATTAAAAAAATACTAAAGTTTATAATTTTTATCTAATTATAATGGTGAATAAGATAATTTTTTTTATAATATATATTAAACTATAAGGTATATATTTGCTATTCAGATATAAATAATTAAAACTTAAAACCATATTCATATTCGTATCCACACGAATATTTGAATACGGATATACGTATCTTAATTTTGGAATACGGATTGGATATTATCCGCTTCGTTTTAACCCATACACCTAAATCTTTTATTTTTAGAATAAACACTTAAATTATCTAATATAAGATTGATTGTTTTTCTTTATCTTCTCATTGATTCGATTCCAACAGTTATAGTTGGTTGAAGTGTGTCTTTGTTACATAAATTTAATTACTTAAAATGAATTATTGGTTCAATTTCAATAGAAACTGTAAAATTTGTTGGCCATCTCAACTTCTTTCTTTTTTTCTCTTCCACCCATGCTCTCATTGGAGAGGAATTCAAATCCAGTGCAATACCTAGCTGAGCAAAATGAAATCTGAATCGTCAGTTTTAATTTAGCACGAATCTCAAAGTGTACCTCTATATTTAGATAGACACCGGATTTCAATCGCTCGACTGAGAGCTCGTTCTACTTAGTGTGTACCTGAGAAAATACATATTCTATTGGAGAGTGCCCAATAAGATCAATCATTAGTTCAGTCCTATTAACTTTTCACATCTATCTATGGTTCGAAGAAAAAAACTTTCAATCTTAATTCTGATAATTTATTTATTTTATATCTAAAAATAAAAAATTGCATGAGCCTCATTTTCTTTTCAAAAAAAAGTGAAAAAAAAAAGATGCATTCTTCCCCCAAATATAAAATATATAATTATAGTTGCTCGTAGTATAATATAATCTATACATTTATAATTATTTTATTGTTGCTCCTATTATAATTATATACATTTATAATATAAAATAATTATTCATTTCCACCATAATATGAGGTGGTCAGTGGCGAAACCACATAAATTCAGAAATAGACACTTGCTTGCTTCTGATTTAAAAAAAAATTAAACATATGCCTCTATTTTTATATTTTTGTAAAATAAATTATAATAATATATTCAAGACTCAAAACAATTATAAAATTTTGTACTCTGAATACATTTTTCTAAAATATACTTCTATTTCTATACTTTTCTCATGAAAAAAAAAAAATATTCCTAATATTAAAAAAAAATTAAAAATTATGTCTCACCTTGTTGATTATCATGGCTCCGCCCCTGGTTAATACTTTCGGATATAATCTAAGAATCAAGACATAATTTTCAGCTTCATCTTAGATTACAAAATGTCACTAGATATCATTCTTATTAATAATTATAATTAATTTTATCATTCTTAATTTTTACTCATTGTGCTTTACAAACAATTGCTCTGACAGAAAGGAATAAAAAGATTGGCTTCATCAAATGACAAACCCTCTAGCGAGCTTAACTTAAAATATATCAGATTGGCTTTAAATGACAAAATTAAACAGTTGAAACTGATCTACTTCAAAAGTGATGCATTTACATACAAAATTTATAAAAGTTTGAATAAATTTAGCAACTTGTTACCCTCAATTTTTTTCTTTATGTCTTCAGCCTGATATTTCTGTACATGAGGTACTTAATTCACATGGGGTAGTTACATTTCGAAGGCAGTTATCAGGTGTACTTGCAGCAGAATGGGCTGAGGTGTTACGATTGATTATCACCACTGCTTTCACTCATGCTCATGATAAAATCTCTTGGAGATGGGAGTCTTCTAATACTTTCACTGTTCACTCATTATATGCTTTCTTAGTCTTTCGGGGGGTGAAGGCTCATAAATATGCTATATGGTGGAAAATTCATATACCTCCTAAAATTAGAGTGTTTATGTGGCTACTGTCCAATAAAAAAATTCTTACAAAAAAATGTTTGGCAAAAAAAGGTTGGGTAGGATCTAATAAATGTTATTCATGTGACTTACCAGAAGATGTAAATCATCTATTTGTATAGTGTAGGTTTGTTAAAACAATTTGGTATTGGATGAGCAAATTTTAAGATAATTTTTTTAGCTGAACCACTTTTGATGATGTTTTAAACTTTATGAATACATTAGATTCTCCCAAACGAACAACTACTTTACTGGTTATTAGTGCAGTTTGTTAGTCGCTTTGGAAACATAGGAACGACATCTGCTTCAATGGGATTAGCCCTAAAACAAATAGATCTATTATATTTCTCATTTTATCTTTGATTCAATACTGAGCAGGTAACATCAAACTTAAGGTGGAGCAAGAACTGGTAACTTGGACTCCTAATGAAGTTGAAGCAATCCCCAGGGGCGGATCTACTGTAGCACAGGGTAGGGCAACTGCCCTACCCTGAAAATCCAAAACTAATTTACAAAGACTGGATTTTGAGCCTTTGTCCTACCCTGAAAATTGATATTGTCCTACCCTGTAGCCCAATTAAAATAACTGGCCCATTATCTAATGAGTTTGGACCCGATTATCTATTTAAACCCGATTCAATAATATCTTGCACTACCCTGATCAAAATCCTGCATCCGCCCCTGGCAATCCCTATGCGTGAATGGGCTGGAGACCGGAGATGGTGGTGCTAGATGCATGGGGCGACTCTGACTGAGAGTGCTTAGTTGTGCTACTAGCTATGTTTCTATGTTATTAGTTCTAGAATTTTTTTTATCCTTTTCTGTTGTAATAAGGTTTACGACTTGGTTGATCTTGGGTAATGGGTAATAGGTTCTGATTACAGGGGTAAAGTCTGGTCAAATGAAGCATTATGCTGAGGTCTTTCACCTGAATCGAAGGGGTAGTTTGGCTAATCTGTTGATGCTGGTGATGTGTAATTATAAATTCTCCTTTTGCTAATGCAAATGAGCATATCATGCCTCTTTTAAAAATAAAAAATAAAAAATTTGAATAAATTTAGTATAAAGTCTAGCGGTAAAAAAATGATAAATAATGATGTGCTAATATTAGTTAAACTTTTAAAGTCAATCCTAGAATACCCTGTAAAGTAAAAGAAAAATAATAGAATGATAATTATATTATGAATCTGGCTAATATGCTACGCGTATATAAGGGTCACTCCGTGCTACGGCTCACTTTTTGAGTTTTCAAAATTCTAACGGTCGATCCGAACCGTTCAACATGATCTCCATATGAATATGTACTTGCAAACCAAATTTTACATTTTTTAGATTTTTTTTACTATTTATTAAGCCACTTTGAAAATCGCTAATCCAATGGTCCAGCAGATTTTACTGTTGTGTACAAATTAGTGTTTTTTCAAAGTGGCTTAATAAATAGTAAAAAAAATTCTAAAAAATGTAAAATTTGATTTGCAAGTACATATTCATATGGAGATCATGTTGAACGGTTCGGATCAACCGTTAGGATTTTGAAAACTCAAAAAGTGAGCCGTAGCACGGAGGGCTCTATGCTATGCGTAGCACCGTAGCACTGTCCTTATATTATTATCTAATATAAAAAATTAAACATTGTCAAATTTTTATTAGTCAATTCCACATACATGAATAACAGCCAAAAAATAATGTCATTCTTCAACGGTAGTTTTTACATAATTAAATAGAGCAGTCTAATTCTTACTATTGAATAAAGTTTTGATTGATAATAGTAGAATCAGCATTGAATAAAAATAAAACGGCATTTATTCAAAAAAAATTGATATAAATTAAAAAAAAAAAATTCGTGCGTTGAACTTAAAGATGGCTCCTAGCTGACCATATTTCTGTTTTGAAATAGAAACGATCGAGGCGCACTTTGACTCAGATGGACGGTTCCTATCCATATCAAGATTCGTGCTATCACCAGTCAGTCCGTCACCCAGTGAAGCCTCTCTCTTTCTTTAGACTTATAGTTGTATAAGACTGACGGTTACTGGTGCGCACAGCGTTGTAGAGGATTAGCCCAAGGAATGTTCACCGCGTCAGTTGTGACTTGTGACTATAGGTGTTTGTTTGACATTTTAATTTGATAAAACAAAATAAATGCAAACCATTAGAACATTGTCTGCGCATCAAAGACGGCGACCGAAAATTTTCAATAAAGATAAGCAATATAATAGAATGGAAGTATTTGGGTCAATTTTCAATAAATATTAGAATTTATGCACTCTTTCTATTTTCCTTCTTCTTCTATTTTAAATTTCTACGAATTAAAATCCTCGTCGGCTTGCACAAACACAAACATTCAAGTTATTTTGACTCGAAAGGAACATAGCAAAATTTACATTTACAAAAATAAGAGGTTGCAACAAAATATTTTTTTATTAATTTAATCAACTATTAATTTAAAATTAATTTCTTTTCGAATATGCTACAACGATATTTTCTTTTAGAATAATTATAAAAGTATGTCAATAAAAAAAATGTAAAGAGTCACTACAAAGTAGTAGGGATGAAAACAGTATGGATAATATCCGAGCTGTATTCGATCCGTATTCAAAAAATTAGATGTGGATATCTGATATCCGAATATCCGTGTGGATATGAATACTGATATGGTTTTATGTTTCAATTATCCATATCCGTATCCGAATAGTAGATATATATCATATATTTTAATATATATTATGACAAATATTGTTATTCACAATTAAAATTAAATAAGTATTATGAACTTTGATATTTTTTTAATATTATTTTAATAAATATCTGATCCGATCCGTATTTGTATCTGTATCCGACTGATCCATATCCGTATTTAAAAAATTAAAAACAATATGGATACGATTTTATCAATATCGTATTCGCTCCGTTTTCACCTCTACAATATGAGAGCAGCTTGGGTCCGATGCCCATCAGACCCAAAGTGAGTTCGATGGACTCGATGACCGTTCGATCTGCTTCAAAATTCATGCGCACGTAAATTAAAGCAGACGCGAAAGTTATAGCGTGATCTTAAAGCAGATTGGACGGTCATCGAACTCACTTTGAGTCCGATGGGCATCGGACCCAAGCTGCTCTCCTACAAAATAGGCACATGATTTGACTGAATAAATAAAATATACTTATTATTTCTTGGCGTTGGACTCGCAATTGGTAGCAAGCTATCACCATCCGTAAAATTATACTTTTATTTTATTTTATTTTTAATATGACGGATGCAAGAACATTCCATCTACATACAGTGTAGTCAATATTACACTTCATACAATTCAAATTTCATCTTAATATATCATAAAAAATAGTTAATTTGGAATTAACCTTAATTAAAAATATTTAGACAACGCAACAAAGAGCGTTGCAACGTACTAACGTGTACAACTAAATTGACCCCTCATCAAATGCCAAAAATAAAAAATATTTTGACCCAACACAAGGGGCAGCGGTCAGCCATTAGTGGTCAAACAAGTCATATAACACATGCCCCATGTATTTGTCGGAAGGAATAAGTTTTATGTTTAAGCCCTTAAGTATTTCAAAATAAGATGTACTCTCAAGTGATACTACTAGCTGAATAGTTTCAGCTTGTATCATGTTTGGTTGTTGCTACATTTTTACTCTTTCTATTTTGCATCTCTTTTGACGGTTCAAGTTATAACCTGGAGAAGTAAGTTGTTGGAAAATGAATCTATGTCTATAACAACAAAGTTTACATGCGAAGTAAGTGTGGGGTAAATTAATCCACCTAGAGAGGTGAAATAAGTTACTTTCGGTTACTACACTTACTATTTTGTTATAAGAAAAATAAAAAAGTTTTTTTTTCTCTTTTGTTCCTTTTATTTCGTTATAAGAGGAGCTACTCGTTTTTCGAGTAACAAGTGATATTTTATGATTTTGAAAGGGCATTCTCAAAAATTTTACCTTGGTCAACCTTTTGTCTCCTTATAATCTCTTGCTTCACCGAAACAAATCTTCTCCTTTCACACCACAAATATTAAATAATATTGTAGTGCCCCTTAGACGAAGACTAGCTAATAGCAACATTGAACATACTTTTGTGTGGAGCAGTGTTGTAAATAACGGTATGCGGTCGTCAGACTAATAAGAAATAATCGGTCAATTAGTCGGAAAAATTCATGACGGTTTAGTCACCATAAACGACTAATTGGCTGATTAATCGGCCTAAATGGACGTTTTTGACAACACTGGTGTGGAGCAGATCAATTAGCCTTAAGCTCAGTACTTAATTTTCCACACATAGATACAATAGTCACAGATCAAATAAAACATATCTTTATTTAAATCTTCGCAGAAACTGTGAAGTCAGATAAAACAAAACATGTCTATGGCATATATACACTTAGTAAAATTAAGTAATTAACTTGATTTTTCTATAACTAGGATATTATAGTTACATAAATAATATATTATTTTGCGAGAATGTGATACATCGCTTCTTAACTACCTCTGAAAAATGCCATTTTTTAGAAGAAAAAAAAATGAAAAATTATAACATGAAAGAAACTGTATTTGAAGCGATTATTTTAAATTTTGCTAAGGATCTGTGCTAAATAAATATACAAACTTAACGAATTCTAAAATAAAATAAATGTATATTCCTCAAAAACTTTAAAATTACGTATTTTTCCATTCAAAAGTTAGAATATAATATTTATCCTTCTAAATATTGAGAGCTCAAAAATTTACCCAGTTTATTAGTTTTAAATTTATAATATTTTCATTTTATTCTTTATTAAGAATAAAAAATATTGTCCATTGAAAATGAATTATTTATTTATCTATTTTGAGCCTGTAGATCCTTGCTTTTCGGTGTCTCTTAATCTGTGACAAAATTACTTTTCAACGATCTCATTTATCTCTGAACGATTCAACCCCTGCTAACCTGGTAAGATTGCTGTGTGATAGAGATGACTCTACACAACACAAGTCCCTTGTCACACTTGCTTTGCGCTTCCTAAAATTCTACAAATTCGTCAGTCAAACGCGCTATCTGGTGTTAGCACTGTTGCTTCTTTGGAGTGGGACCCATTTGGAGCTTGGGTTGCTTATATAAGCGGTACCGGATGAATTGTTTTATCATGTGTGGTTGCCTCTCAAGTCAATAATCTCTGCAAAATTTGGTTTTTGAGGCCAATTTTTAAGCCCTCTTTTCTCTTCTCTACAAGGTTGCTGCTTTCTCTCTTGGAAATCGAAAGAGAGGTAGGCTGCTTTCTCTCTTGGCTTATTTTTAAAGATTTTTATTTTTTATTTTTCTGGGTTTTGTATAGTTGCAATTGGTGCCTCCTCTGATTCAAAGTTAGAATCTTTGAGTAAATTCACATGGTTTTAACTTGAAAACAACTGAAAACTTTGCTGAATTGTAGTCAATTTGATAAATAGTTGAAATTATGCACAAATTTAATTTGATTTCTAGTATCTAACCCATGATTTCTATTCCCTCTTTTCTTTTTACAGAGAGAATAAAATGACCCTGCTATCTCTTACTATAGAGACAAAAGAAAAATCCGACATATTACACACACTTAGTCCCAAAACAAGCAATTCAACCATGGCTACCTCTCCTGCATCTGAGAAGCCAAATGGTACCGCAACACTAGAGAGATCTCTTAGCTTTAACAATTGGCAGTCCGACGCCTTCACTGATACCGGGTCTGACAAGCCGACGGGTATAAACAAACCCGATTCGATGATTTCATTAAGAATTGACCAGGGTATCAGCTTGAAACCAGAGAAGTACTTGTTGGAGTTCACTTCACCAAGGCCTTTGTGTGAGCTTAATAGTGCCGCAACAAGGCTTCAGAAGGTGTATAAGAGTTACCGTACCAGACGAAACCTGGCTGATTGTGCAGTTGTAGTTGAAGAACTATGGTATGTATTTCAGTCTTAAATTAAACAGTAAAGTTTGTAGGAGATAATATGCATATAAAAGTGGTCAAGAATGTAGTTTTCCTTTCCCATATTCCTTATAATTAATAATTTGTGGATGAACAATTTTCAGGTGGAAAGCACTTGATTTTGCATCTCTGAAGCATAGTTCAGTTTCATTTTTCAAAGGGGAGAAGCAAGAAACTGCAGTGTCTAAGTGGGCCCGTGCTCGCACAAGGGCAGCTAAGGTAATTAATCACAAAACAATGATGGAAACTGCAACTACTTTGCCTCTTTGTATTATTGTATACTTGTACTTAATATTTTCTCCGATATGTTTTATTAGGTTGGAAAAGGTTTGTCAAAGGATGAGAAGGCACATATGCTAGCTCTCCAGCACTGGCTCGAAGCGGTTAGCAAATTTACCCTTGAATTTATATAATTTTATTAATTGTTCTCTACGTTAGTGTGCTTGATTTTGTTAGACAAATTTTCTAATTGTAAACAATTCTCACACAGATTGATCCACGCCACCGATATGGCCACAATTTGCATTTGTACTATGACTTGTGGTTCAACAGCGAAAGCACAGAGCCATTTTTCTACTGGTAAATATTAATATCTTAATCTTCACCTTTATATGGAAGAAAAAAAAATACTGTTTAATTAATTAAAGGTTTAGTGATTAACTCTAAGCCTCTTTTATTTTTTGTCACAAACAGGTTGGATGTTGGAGCTGGAAGGGAGATAAATCTAGATAAATGCCCACGAAGCAAACTTACTATGCAAATTATCCAATATCTCGGACCAGTAAGCACAAATTATTTGAACTTCACAATTCATAGAGTTAATCTTACACAAAGATTGATTAAACTAATGGATTTCATTCATTTTTCTTTTAAATTGTTTCAGACTGAGAGAGATGCTTATGAAGTAATTGTAGAAGGAGGGAAGCTAATGTACAAAAAAAGCGAAGCTCTTGTAAACTCAACTGAAGGGTCTAAATGGATATTTGTTCTTAGTACTACAAGGTCGTTATACGTAGGACAGGTACTAAAAATTCTATCTTCTTATAACTAATATATATATTTTTTATTTCATAATTTGACTTTATTTGTTAACCTTTTATTTTTCTTTATGATTTTTTGAGCAGAAAAAGAAGGGTTCGTTCCAGCATTCAAGTTTTTTGGCTGGTGCTGCTACCACAGCTGCTGGTAGATTGGTTGCGAAAGAAGGGATTCTTGAGGTAATTTTTTTTTGCCTGTAAATGTTAGAAAATTTCTCATGTTATTTATTTAAAGAAAAATTTATTAATTATTCTATTAATTATGTAGGCAATATGGCCATATAGTGGTCACTATCTACCAACCGAAGAGAACTTCAAGGAGTTTATTAGCTTCCTACAAGACCACAATGTTGACCTTAAAAATGTCAAGGTGCGTATCTTTTTTTAAATTCACACTCACTTGTGTTTATAGAAATTTGACTGTGGACATTTTTAGCAATTCAACACCTAACGTGTTTCCAATGTTCAACTATTTTTCAGAGATGTTCGGTTGTCATACCATCTGACAACAAGCCAGTACAAGAACCTGTACCAGTCACCGAACCTGAACCTTTCGTATCGTTACCAGAAGTGGTAACACAAGTGGCAATCTCGCCAATGTCTCGCAAATGGTCAACCGGCAATGGAGCCCGTATTGGGTGTGTGCGCGACTACCCACTTGACCTCCAAACCAAGGCACTGGAACAAGTCAATCTCTCTCCTAGAGTTATTCCTTCTCCTACTTCCTGTAACAGGATTCCTATTCCATCTCCCCGGCCAAGCCCGAAAGTTAGGCTTTCGCCGAGACTACAATACATGGGCATCCCTACACCAAAAGTTTCCCTTACACTTCCTAGTAGCATCAGAGCCAAGTGATTATATTTTCGAGGGTTTTTGAGGGATGGGCCAAGAAATTTTGGCACCACTAACAAATTGTTTTTTTCTTTTAACGTTCCCATGCTTTTTCATGTGGATATGTAGAGCGATTCTTTGTTCTTTCTGTTGTTTAAATGGAATAAGATTTAGAAGGTTTTGTAAAGTAATAACCACACTGCTTGTATACACAGCACCAAATTTCCTCATGTGGATTAATTTGGTGTATAGGATTCTTTTATTGTTCAATGAAAGCAATTTTTCATTTTTAAGTCTTTTATATATCTTATTTAAGTATTTTTGCAGTGAGTTTAAAATAGTACGCACTCCCTTTTCACTGGATTTTCAGACAAAATCTAATATTTATTCAAATTAAGTTAAATATAACATAAGTGAGCAATTTCTAAGAACCAGCCTTTGCTTTAGTGGCAAAGATAATTTTCTCTAGAAGGTCGCAATTTTGAAATTCAAAAGGAATATTTCTTTGTGAATATTAAATAGTTGGATGACTTGATCTCCAACTTAATTTGAAATAGAAAGAGATAGAAATATGAAGTATCTCCATTTTTGAGATATAAGCACTTTTTTTTTTTTTGAGATAGAAAGATGAAAATATGAAGTATCTCCATTTTCACACGAAGAATGTCACTCTTTATCACTGCATCAAAATCTGGTTCTTAAAAATCTGAATAATTATTCTACTCCCAAGTAGTCTATCGCCGAGATTTTTGTTAATATCCAAAGTTTAATAGAAATTAATATTTATGTCCAGAATTCTGGGTTTTTGCCAAAAATGCCCAAACCAGTCATAAAATGGCCGAAAATGGCCGGCTTACTCTTTTTTTTTTTTTCAAGAGACACTATGAAGAGCAAAATAATGAAATCTAACACTGAAAATTTGAAATTTTTGTTTAAGTTATTTGTTAGATTACTTCTTTTAATTTATAATTAGCATATTTATACTAAATTACATTAGATTACTTGAAATTATTTTGAATTACACTATATTACAGTAAATTTGTTGAATTACACTAAATTACGTTAAATTATGCTAAATTGCAATAACTTCTCTAATTATGTTGAAATACGGTAAATTACGCTAAAGTAGACTGATTTTGTGCCATCTTTCATGAATCATAAAAAATAGTAAAAAAATTTGAAAAATAGTAAAAATTGGTATTCTACAAGTTCATTATGTAACTAATTTACTGAGCTACTTAGATTGAATAATAGAAATGAAAATCTTAATCGGAAACTTCAACTCAAGTTTTGAGGTTCTTCCTTTTATTTTTTGGCAATTCTGAATTTTGAAAAATAATGTAGTGGTCACGGACGCATGCGTATTTTCGCAAGCTTTCTGAAAAGTGGTCATTTGCTGAAATCGGACACTCGAGCGCCGTTTTATGACCGTTTGAAGTTTCGGCGTCGTTTTTCGTCTTTTCAGTGAAGATATCGTCCCTATTCATATGTAATTTAGCGTAATTTACCGTATTTTAGCGTAATGTAATGTGATTTAGTGTAATTTAACTTAATATAGTGTAATTCAACATAATTTCATGTAATTTAGCGTATTTAGTATAAATATGCTAATTATATATTAAAAGAAGTAATCTATCAAATAATTTAAGTAAAAAAATTCAAATTTTCAGTATTAGATTTCATTATCTTGTTCTGTGTCTCTAAACTAAAAAAGAAAATGAGTAAGCCGGCTATTTTATGGCCGGCTTACGGAGAAGTGAACCAGTCATAAAATGACTAGTTCGGACAGTTTTGGCGAAAATTCAGAATTCTGAGCATTAATATTAATTTCTATTAAACTTTGGATATTAATAAAAATCTCGGAGTCTATCGTGATCCCTCTATCCTTTGGATTAAACGTTGATTTTCTAATAAAGATGTTGGCTGCTGCGCCTCGTAACTGTTTCTGAGCAACCACTGGTATTTCTAACATGTGAATAGCAAGGTTTGCCACGCAGCCGTTTGTTTGATTCCTAATTGCGGTCAATACTTTGACCTAATCTCTTCCGAAAGAACGGAGAGAAAAAAAAAAAAAAAAAGGAAGTTGGGTTGAAAATTAAAAGATCTTCAGCCATGCTTTTGACTGAGGAGAAGAAATCCTGAGCTTGCACAAATTTAATAGAAGATAATGAAACTATGATTTCGTTTTGTAAGTCAGCTTTCCGTCATATTTGCAAGGGATCGACTAACAGTCCCCCCTATTCAGTCCTCTAAACGTCTCTCTAACTGTCAAAGTACAACTGTCAGTCTCCCTAACGGTCAAAGTACAACTGTCAGTCCCCCATTCAACAACATAGAAAGTATTCATACCTAAGATATGAAGTATTCATATATAATTCATCAAGTATTCATACCTAAGATATCAAGTATTAATTCACATACAAACTGGGGACCATTACTTTTCGGGGGCAGTAACTGTCAGACTGCATTGGGAACCATAACTAAAAAGTCACGTGGATCACACCACCAGTCCCCCATTCATTGATTAAATTAATTCACATACAAAATGGAAAGTATGAATACCTAAGATATCAAGTGTTCATATATAATTCATTAAGTATTCATATCTAAGATATCAAGTACATGAAAAAAAACTGGACACAATACCTACTTATCTTTTACACGTTTTTCAAGGTGGTTTTTTTTTCTCCGTTCAATCTAACCAATTTTTGGGACGATCTATGAGGAATTTTGCAAATCTAAAACCACGAACGTGTTCTACACAATTTTCTCTTTCAAATGAGATCCATGATGACATACTTTTACACATTTTTCAAGGTATCAAATATTCAAATATGAAAAGTATTCATACAAAATGGAAAGTATTTATACCTAAGATATCAAATATTTATATATAATTCATCAAGTATTTATACTTAAGATATCAAGTATTTAAAGAAAAAAACTGGACTCATCTTTTACACATTTTACACGTTTTTCAAAGTGATTTAATGATTGACAAAATTAGTTAGAATTGGGAGGACGTTTAGGGGACTGAAGTGGGGGGACAATATCTTTACTCTATTTGCAAATATCTAAGCCGGCAGTAATTTGGCTTATTTACTATGTTATAGATAAATACTACAAAGATTTTACGTGGCGAATGCCTCTAGCATCTCGTGTTTGAACTTCCATTAATGAACGATCCCCGGATTTAAACTTGAATAATGAAAAAAAGATTACCGCGTTAATTGTGACCTTGGTAATTTGATTTTTATGGTTGACCTTGTATGGTTGCTTGTTTAGATTGCCAATTACAACAAGTCTTTGACCCAATTTGCTTCAAAAAGTTAACTCAAAATTTTTAAAAACTATTATCTAGCACAGCTGATTACGACTAGTGTTCCTCTTTACAAAAAGTTAAACGTGAAATCCACGAAAGAGTACCCCAAAATAGAAAGGAAATTTCAATAAACACTCCCACCAACACAGTTAAATAGCAAATAGATGGTATTACGAATTTATGACATGCTCTTTACTGTCACAAATAAGAATGATCCACATACAATTTCATACCTTTCCGCGCCATTTCCAAAACACAACCATTCATAATACAATTTCATACCTTTCCACGCCATTTCCAAAACACAACCATTCATAATGCAATTATTACTTGAGCATGACGATACTAAATAATAAGTTAAGTAAAAATAAAAATTAAAGCACAAAAACATCACCTCCCTTTCAGCTTAGCAAAACAGAAAATTCAAAAAAAGAGGAAATCATGGCAAAAATCTACCTAAATGGTAGAAGACACGGTTTGCAAATCCTGCACCACTTCTGACGAACTAAAATAATCCTGAAGTGCCACCATCTCAATGGCTTTCACTTTCAGACTCTGTATCGCCTCCACTGTGGCAAGGGCACCTGCCACAGTTGTAATTATTGGTATTTTATAAGCTAGCGCCATTCGTCTGAGCTGGCGCCCATCTATCGAATCAAGCGCATCACCAGAACTAGTTATAACCATAACCTGTATATCTCCGTTTGCCAACATATCACCAGCATGAGGCCTACCTTCATGCATTTTCAATACAGGTTCCACTGGTATACCGGCCAACTGGAGAATCTTAGCAGTACCAGAAGTGGCAATAATTTTGAACCCAAGATCATTAAATACACGCGCAATTGATGCCAGATGTGGCTTGGTTAAGTCATTCAGACTGAGAAAAACTGTACCAGAGGTAGGTAGTTTTTGGCCTGCAGCAATCTGTGCTTTGGCAAAGGCAACTGGGAAGCTTGAATCAATTCCCATGACCTCTCCTGTGCTACGCATCTCCGGCCCAAGCAACACGTCGCACCCTTGAAACTTCTCGAATGGGAGCACTGCTTCCTTCACGGACACATGCTTCGGCACCACCTCCTTTGTAAACCCTAGTTCTTGCAAAGTCATTCCTGACATGACAAGAGATGCATACTTGGCCAAGGGATGACCAATGGCCTTCGACACAAATGGTACCGTACGGGAGGCCCGTGGGTTCGCTTCTAGAAGATACACATCCCCTGATGCTGTAATGGCATATTGGCAATTCATTAGACCACATACATTCAAACGCTTGGCTAATTTAGTGGTCCATGTACGAATTATATCGAGGCACCGAACTGAGGTGGTCTTTGTCGGTAGGGAACAAGCTGAGTCACCCGAGTGGACCCCGGCTTGTTCTATATGCTCCATAATACCACCAATCACCACATTGCCTTTTGAATCGGCCAAGGCATCAACATCTATCTCAATTGCATCTGAGAGGTACCTGTCTATCAACACTGGTCGATCAGGGTCCACCTCAACTGCATTCTCCAAATAGGTCACCAACTTATCGTCACTGTACACAATTTCCATAGCACGTCCACCTAGCACATAAGATGGACGCACAACAACCGGATACCCGATTTCTGATGCGATGGACAGAGCATCGGATTCGCTCCTGGCTATGCCACCTTTTGGCTGCTCGATTTCCAACTCCGTCAAGATCTTGTTGAAGCGGTCACGATCTTCTGCGGCATCGATAGAGTCAGGGGATGTGCCCCAGATTTTGACTAGGCCTGAGCCCGAGGCAGAGGCAAGGGAGCGAGAGGACAGGTATTGCTGGATGGGGAGGGCAAGCTTAAGGGGAGTCTGACCGCCAAATTGTACGATGATGCCATCTGGACGCTCCAGATCGATCACATTTAACACATCTTCGACAGTCAGGGGTTCGAAGTAGAGACGATCGCTGGTGTCATAGTCAGTCGAGACTGTTTCTGGATTGGAGTTCATCATTATTGTTTCAAATTCGGCCTGAAAAAGGGAATGATGTTAGATTAATCTAATCAATTGTGCAATGTTTGCCAAACCATATATCTGTACCCCAAAGTCATCTCAGATAATGAAATAAACGGTATTACAGCTTTCTTTCACTTGGGCTTTCTAACAGTAGGACAGCAATAGTAAGACCTTTCTGATTCTTTTACACAAGAAAAGCATGTGGTGGACTTTAGTCATTAGCAGTGTGATCATGGTAACTGCATTACTAGTACATAACGGTCATTACACTGATTTTCGCTCCCTGATATTGAACTTTTTGATTGGTAGTATGCTCGAAATGCTAAACCAACCAGTTTTTTTACTAAGAACCTCACTTATTCAGCACTAAGATCTGGCCAGTAACCTCACTACCAATAAAAAATTACAATAATTTTTTTACATGCACACACAAAGATAGAGAGAGATAGAGTGCTACCTGGCGGAGGGCGAAAGAAGCATGGCAACAGCAATAGTCAAACTCGATCCCTTGACCAATGCGGTTGGGTCCACCACCCAGGATCAACACCTTCTTCTTACCAGTTGGGGCTGACTCACACTCATACTCATATGAAGAATACATGTAAGGTGTATGTGCCTCAAACTCTGCAGCACATGTATCAACACGTTTGAATGATGGAATCACCCCAAGCTCAACTCGCCTCGATCTCACCTCACTTTCACTTGATCCAGTCGCATAAGCAATCTGTTTGTCGCTAAACCCTCTTCTTTTTACCTCATACAAGTCGTCCTTAGTAAGCATGTCTAAGGTTTTCAACAAGAGGAACTGTTCTACGTCCACCAGCTCTTTTAACTGGGTTAAAAACCATTTGTCGATAAGGCTAAGTTCATGGATTTCATTAACAGACATTCCTTTCTTCATTGATGCATAAACGGCATGGATTCGTTCGGGGTTTGGTACGCGTAGGCTGTACTTTATCTGCTCCCAGTCCCAGCTGAGCTCTTTAACGGATGCGCAGCCCCAACCAGAATACCCAGTTTCAAGAGACCGCACCGCTTTCTGGAATGACTCTTGAAAGGTGCGGCCCAAAGCCATTGACTCACCAACAGATTTCATTTGGGTGGTCAGGATAGGCTGTGAGCCAGGGAATTTCTCAAAGGCAAATCTTGGTATCTGCATTAAAAAAATATAAATTGACGTAAAATTACATCAGAACTTTCATGTTTTCAAATAATTCCATTTTTGCAAGGTTCAATAGAACCCATATATCACAGAGAGCAGTGAACCAATGGCAGAAAAACTATTTTGGAAAAAAAAAGCAGGGACAGTTTTGTAATGAAATCATTTCGGGTTTACAGCAACGGTAAGTGCCCCAAACTGATGCAAAATTACAGGAACAGAATTGGATGCATAGTAAAATCCTCCTAGTTTAATAATTTAGAGGAGGAATAGTAAAATACTTGATTTGAAAAGACTGAAAGATCCTACCTTTGTAACAACATAGTCAATTGACGGCTCGAAACTAGCAGGTGTCTTTTTGGTAATATCATTAGGTATCTGATCAAGTGTGTACCCAACTGACAACTTTGCAGCCATTTTGGCAATTGGAAATCCAGTCGCCTTACTAGCCAAAGCCGATGACCTAGAAACCCTGGGGTTCATCTCTATCACCATAACCTCCCCATCTAACGGGTTAACAGCAAATTGCACATTTGACCCGCCACACTCAACCCCAATTTCCCTAATAATCGCAACAGAATAATCCCTCAATCTCTGATACTCCTTGTCCGTTAGGGTTTGCGCTGGCGCAACTGTTATGGAGTCACCAGTATGCACTCCCATTGGATCAATATTCTCAATTGAACATATAATAACCACATTATCAGCCAAATCTCTCATGACTTCCAATTCATACTCTTTCCATCCAAGAAGTGACTTTTCAACAAGCACCTGGGAGGTTAAACTAGCAGCTATACCAGCTCGACAAATTGACTCAAACTCATCTCTGTTGTATGCAATTCCACCACCGGTACCACCGAGTGTGAAAGCAGGTCGGACTATGAGAGGGAACTCACCAATAGACTCAGCAATTGAGAAACAATCTTCCATTGTGGTGCCTATACCAGAAGGTGGAGTCTTCAATCCAATTCGTTCCATTGCTTTTTTGAAAAGATATCTATCCTCAGCTGCCTCTATAGCAGGTAGAGAAGCACCAATTAGCCGCACATCGTACTTGTCAAGTACACCTGATTTGGCTAAGGCAACGGCTAGATTGAGGGCTGTTTGGCCTCCCATGGTTGGGAGCAGTGCATCCGGCCGTTCCTTGGAGATAATCTGTTCCACGGATTCGGGCGTCATGGGACCCACATAGGTCCGATCGGCTGTGCCCGGATCCGTCATGATAGTGGCAGGGTTTGAATTTACAAGAATGACCTTGTAACCCTCGTCACGCAGGGCTATGCAAGCCTGAGTGCCGGAGTAGTCGAACTCGCATGCTTGCCCGATGACGATGGGTCCCGCACCGAGGATTAAGATTGTTTTAATGTCAGTGCGCTTGCCACGTGGCGGAGAGTTGATGGTGGAGGGAGCGTTGTTGGAAGAGTGAGAGGCGGAGACGGCACGGGAGATGAGGTGGCGGCGGAGTCGGAGGTGGGTGCGGTGGCGGGAGGGGAGAGAGAGGAGGCGGGAAGAGAGGGAGAGGCTTGTGAGAGAGCGGTTGAGACCGGGGTTGGAGATGGGGAGAGGACTAGAGAGAGAGCGAATTTGAGAGGCCATGTTGGCTGGGGAAAAACGAGAGTGCTATGATACTGCGAGGCACTGGGTGGGTTTTAACTTTTAGGGTTTTACGTGAGGAGAGAAGCGGAGTCGTCAAAAAAAAAAAAAAAAAAAAACTGAGATAGGGAAGTGGTACTTTACTTCTGAGTGGATGGATGACTAGACGAGATAGAATCTCGCGTGGATTTCCTAGACCAGGTCTATACAACGAAAAAATATAACAATATCAATATGCAGAGCTGTCTTGTAAGCCATGCGCAGACGAATTCGTATCCTCTGCATTAACTCAAAAGGGAATCTTTTGAGTTAATGCATCTGGCCCATCCGATCTACTTTAACATCCGTGCAAATTAAATCCGCACTAATATTAATGGGCTCCTCTGTTAAAATCAGACAGCCGGATTAGCTCCGTTTAATATCAGACGGCCGAAATTCATTAATTCAAAAAATTCCCTTTTGACTTTTGAGTTAATGCAGATGCAGAGGATACGTGTTCTGCGCAGACTATTTGCTGAATTCGGCCGACATTTTTATTAATATTCAAAAAATATCTGTACCGGCCATTTTCTGGCTGGTACCCAATTTAATTCAGTACCGGCCAGAAAATGATCGGTATCCAATTTTTTTTTTTAAATATAGTACCGGCCATTTTCTGACCGTACTTTTTTTTTTTTTTTAGAGATGAGCATAGCATAGTTGGCTAGAAGAAAAGTTGTAGGAAACTCGGATTGAAGTTTGCACTTGGTTTGGCTAAGATTAAACAAATGCATTTGGTTGGATGCATGTGTTACATCGGTTGCATGTATCGGTGCATCATCGATGTTTTATTAGTTGGGTAGTGCTAAAAAAACATCATTGCGTCGCTGATGTTTTTGTAATAAAACATCGATGTTTTATTAGACTTAGCATTGATAATTAAGCAGGGTAGTGCTAAAAAAACATTGGTGCATTGCTGATGTTTTGCAATGAAACATCAATGCACTTATGCCGTCGTTAGGCCGTGCATAAGCATCGGTACTCAATTTTAGGATGTTGGTTATTGTCAAATTAAATTCACTAGCCACATGCGAACACTAAACTTTAGTGTCATAGACACTGTCAAAAACATCGATGATGCACCGATAAATGCAACCGATAATGCACCGATACATGCATCGATAAATGTAATTATTTGATCTTAACCAAACCGAGTGCAAATTTCAATTCAAATTTCCTACGACTTTTTCTTCTAGCCAAGTAGCCAGCTATGCTATGCTCATCCTAAAAAAAAAAAAGTTGGGTACCGACATTTTCTAACCGGTAATGAATTAAATTAGATACCGGTCAAAAAATAACTGGTAAGAGTAAGAGTATTTTTATAACTTCCCACCTAGATATTAAATTTTGGATATTTATAAAAATGTCGGCCAATAGGGACATAAATAGACCAGAAAATATTTAATGCTGTCATGAGTCATGACTCATGAAAGGATAAATCGCAGATAACAACGCGACGCGACTGCCGAGAAAATTGCCTGTGCGGCAATGTTCTGTGTAGTCACATGTATGCTCAATCTTTTCATGCCTCTGAAATGATAAGTTTAGGTGGTGCTTAGGTGAAAGGATCCATAGATTCCTGTGTTTTTCGAATTCAGATTATCTGTTTTTTGTCATGTTAGATCCAGACCGTGCAATATAAACTTGTGCGATATTAAAGGGATCCCTTATATTTTAAATAGCCCAAATTTTCTTAACTCAATTCCATCTTCGAGGTACCGCAGGGAATATGTGCTCCTGTTTTTCCTTAAAATTTTAGTCCTTCATAATAAATTTACATGTACGAAAAATTTACCGACATTTTTATTAATATCCAAAGTTTAATACAAATTATTATTTATACTCAGAATCGGACTCAATATCGAAAATATCCAAACCGGACAGAAAATGGCCGGCTTACTCCCCCCTAAGCCGGCCATTTTCTGGCCGGCTTACTCCCCCGTAAACCGGCCATTTTCTGGCCGACTTAATCGTTTTTTTTTTTTTTAGACACTATGAAGAGAAAAATAATGAAATCTAACACTAAAAATTTGAATTTTTTGTTTAAATTATTTGTTAGATTACTTCTTTTGATTTATATTAGCATATTTATACTAAAATACACTAGATTACTTAAAATTATGTTGAATTACACTATATTACAATAAATTACGCTAAATTACAATAACTTCGCTAATTATGCTGAAATACGGTAAATTACGCTAAAATAGACCGATTCTGTGCCATCTTTCATGAATCATAAAAAATAGTAAAAACTGGTATTCTACAAGTTCATTATGTAACTAATTTACTGAGCTACTTGGATTGAATAATAGAAATGAAAATCTTAATCGGAAACTTCAACTCAAGTTTTGAGGCTCTTCCCTTTGTTTTTTGACGATTCTGAATTTTGAAATCCGGCATCGCGGGCACGGACGCATGCGTATTTTCACAAGCTTTCCGAAAGTGGTCATTTGCTGAAATCGGACACTCGAGCGCCGTTTTATGACCGTTTGAAGTTTCGTCATTGTTTTTCACATTTTCAATGAAGATATCGTCCCTATTCATATGTAATTTACCGTATTTTAGCGTAATGTAATGTAATGTAGTGTAATTTAACTTAATATAGTGTAATTCAACATAATTTCAAGTAATTTAGCGTATTTTAGTATAAATATACTAATTATATATCAAAAGAAGTAATTTAACAAATAATTTAAACAGAAAAATTTAAATTTCAGTGTTAGATTTCATTATTTTTTCTCTTCATAATGTCTCTTAAATTAAAAAAAAAAACGACTAAGCCGGCCAGAAAATGGCCGGTTTAGGCGGGAGTAAGCCGGCCATTTTCTGACCAGTTTGGGCATTTTTCGATATTGGATCCGATTCTAGGTATAAATAATAATTTGTATTAAACTTTGGATATTAATAAAAATGTCGGAAAAATTTACATGGCGTAGTTTACTCAACAGGGGATTTAAATTTAGTTTGAATTCAAATTATTTAAATTGACTTGTTCTAGCTTCATTCGAAATAAATTGATATATAATTATATTATTTAATTTGAAGCATATCTAACTATAACTACAGCATAATATGCTTATTTATTACATATAGATGATAACTTTTTTTTTCCAAATTTGTATATTAATACCTATAAATGAAATCTAGCAAGGAATGAACTTAATATTTTGCACTTAAGTTATAGATAATATAAAAATAAATTTGGAAAAAGTTTTAGTAGTTGAGCTCGATTCAAGTTCGAACTGATTCGAACTTAATTTCATCACTGGCATTTTGATTGATAATTTGAACTTAAATTAAAGCGAATATCAGTTCGTTTTAGCTCGACTCCGTTTCTTTTCAGCACAACGTCACACACTAGTAACTGCCGGAGCCAGACATGCACAAAGAATGGGAGTCAATTGACCTCTATTTTTTTATATATAATTTTCTATATAATTTAGAGTAAAATATATCACAAGTCATGTGTAATTGATTCCCAATATTTTCTTTTGCATTTTGATTGAAGAAAAGAAAGAACACAACTACAATTAACGCCTTTATACTTTTGCAAAAATAAAATAAGAAATACTCTCTATTTCAAAGACATGACATCTGAATATTAATAAAAAAAAATACTATATTTCAAATACTTGAAATTATATTGAGAATTTGAGTTTGAGTTTATATGTATTAAAAACGAACATTCATATTTGTGAGAATTTTAGTATTAATAAAAATAAAATCTATGAATCCTAGTAAAAACTCAAATTTTAATTAAAATAAATAAATATTTCTATTTGTCTATACTGCGTATTGGATGAGAACTTTTTTTCTTCCCACTTAGTGTCAATAATTTAAATCGGAAGAAGTAAATCAGATCAACGATACATATAAACAAATTAAGATAAAGAATTATTATTTCCCTATAAAATTCTACAATTTGTATAATTTCCAAAATAACATGTCATATTACATTAGTACATCACATTTTATTAAGAAAAAATGATTTAGTGACAGCCAGTGTTAAGAGTTCATTACTGTTCCTTTTTTCCTTTCGAGAGAGATGCATAACAATAAAAGAGAAACGAAAAGAAAACTACAATTGAAATGTGTATCATTTGTGGCGGTGCAGAAAGCATTTGTGGAGATATCGGATACAGTCATACAGATAAGATTCATATCTTAATGCTCTACAACTTGAATTTGGCACAGATTTTGCTTGCACCGAGTCTCATGATTACTAACCAAAACCATCAATTTCCATTACTGAAATGATCAACATAAATCTGCAACCAAATTTCATCGTAGAAGGCAATACTAGCAACAAGCCGATGAAATTTAGCCAATATATGTTATTATTTACAACTGTTTCCGCTCCATTGCCCTAAGCTAACCCCCCCCCCCTCCGAAACCAGCTCAACATCAGGAACCACCCCTTTCATCCTCCTCGAAATCTGCGCAGTTGCTATTCGAGTCAAATTCTGATATGCTGTCAGAGTCTGAGACTGCACTTATATCAGTTTCAGAATCAAATCCATCTTGATGTTCTATTCCTGTGACTCTTGAGGACAGATTTTCTCTCTCCATGTCAGAATTTATGGATTGTGGGTCCCCATAAAGCGAAACATGCCGGTGATACAGCTCCAGCTCCTTTTTAGATGTTTCGATGAACCGCCTAACTGTTTCCAGTGATTGTTCGTATTTTGATTTTTCGAGTGCCTATTGAGATGAGACCAGATGAGACAAGATTTTATCAACAGTCCAGCATATTGTAAAACCAACTAAATAAATAAATAAAAAAAATATTATTAAATGAACACGTTCCCTACTTGCAAATGAGAGTACCTTTTTCTTTGATAATGTGTCAATAGGAGACATAACTTGAGGCCGTAGATAGTTCTTGCCTCTATAAAACACAATGGTATCGTCTCCTATGACCTGAATGGGGGTCCCACCACTCAATCTAGCAATATGTCTGGCATATTCATGCACCTGGCCAGGCTTACATGGCTTGCAAATAACCTTGACCGTGTCGTGCATTTTCCAATGTAGATGCATGTTTAAAATTACCCCACCAAACACACCTCTCCTCCCGACTGGTACATAGTTGGATCTTTTTTGGGCCATTTTTTGCAAGTAAAATCTTTCTTCGCCAGTTAGTTCTTCGGGTTTGATATTTGGGCCATACATCTGGGCCACCTCGTACTTCTTTAGTTTTTCTATTAGAATCGCTTCTTTCATTTTTGCCTAAGACAAACAAAAAAGGTGCATAAAATATTGAAGTAAACAATAAAAGGTTTTTAAATACCAAGCCTTTTTTTCAAACAATTGTTAAACCAAGCCCTGATTACACTTCAATTATCAAGTTATTGTATATTGTAAAACTTCAAGCTGATGGCTTGAATTTTATCCAATTGGACTAAATTTACGACAGTAAGCAGTAAGCCACAAAACGATCAACTACAAAGGAGGGTTGGCTTAACTGGAATAAAATAAACAAGTAAACCTTTCTCAACCAAAAGAAATGAAAACAATGAGGGAACCACTAGGTCCATTACGTACTCACCAATATTGTCAGGATCGATTTGATGGTTTAGTAAAGATAGTATAGGGGGTTTGAGGATTGGCATTATTTACCCAAACCAGAATCTATTGCTTATGTTCAGTAACACCATCGGTCACCTTTTCAGAAGGGAGCTGAACAACAAGCATAATCTGTTATATTAAACATATGGTAGAGTCGACTTTCAGAAATTTCCATTGATTGCAATTGTGGCTTTATATAACCACGCCTGCCTGGTACAGGTACAACCGTACAATAATGGTATGTCTTTAAGTAATTAACCCTCAAATCATGCAATTTTGAAGTTTTAGTCCTTGATAGAATCCAAGTTTTTCTCAAATGAGTCCAAAATAACCCAACAAAACACAGTCAACACTGAAACCATTGCATCTTCACTCCTCAATTTAATTTTATTGTACCTAACCTTAACCCCAATTGGCTTCAGACTCAAAATTGTACATATCTTCAATTAATCAGTAATTTTGTCTCTCTGTGCACTTAACCGCCAAAAAAGCCACAAAATAACCCCAAAAAAAATACAAAAATTCCATTCAATATTGCCAGAATAGACTGAAAGAAGATTATACCTTCTCGATCTTATACTCAAGTTGGGCCACAGCAGTTGGGAATTTCTCTTTCCTCTTCTTGCCTTTTGGCCTAATTCTCCTTGGGTCATTTTTATTAGCCTCCTTTCGCTTCTGCTTCTCTCTCTTTCTTTTCATTTTAAGCCTTTTTTTAGTTAGATATTTCTTTTTTGGGGAAGGTTCAACCTCGTCAATCTCGAATCTTGGTTTCCCATCAGAAAGAACCAAACGGACTGATTCGTATGTAGAGTACCATTCACCACATAAAGGCCAAAATGGTTTAATAGGATTTGAGGTGCAAGAAGCTGCAGTGAACCTTGATAGAATATATAAAGCTTCAGTAAGGAGTATAAGAGGCATATGGAATTTTGCAGATAGCACAAAATACATCGATTTCACAAGATATGAAGGACATAAATGTACAACTTTTTTCTTCATCTTTTTCCATGTAACTTTCAATTTTTGAGAATATTGACAAGTGATGACTCATTTTGAATCATTGTCAAAGAAATATATGTGTTTCGGTTCATAATGACAACACTTCAACCAGGGAATAACTTGAATTCTCTTATTTAATTCAGAAGTACTGTAAGGATAAAAAGGTAAATTATTTAACAGTTAATTTACCAACATGCAACGGGATACAGCTGGTCCATCAGAATAGCAGTAGCAGGGTGATTCGCAACTTTTTACAAAATTTATATAGAGTGGTGCATGGACTATCACTTCAAAATAATTGAGAAACAAAATAAATTGTTGGATTTTCACGAATAACGTCAAAGACTGTGGGGTATTCGAAAAACCACATTCTTATTCTTCTTGTAACTCCCCACGAATGTGAAACAAAATAAGGAAGAAGGAGAAAATAAACAGACAGTACCTGTCGGAGGCTGGTAAAGAAGGAGTGGAGGTCGGAGCTCGTGATAATAGAGGGAGGAGAGAGAAAGAAGGTAGTTTTCCCAACCTCCGGCGCAGGAGAAACCGCATCGCCATTGATCGACTTGAATTGTACGCGTCTGTCGTCAAAGAGGAGCATCTTGTGAAATCAAGTTCCTACTGGACTCATTTGCAAATGGAAGAGGATCATCTTGTAAAATCAAGTTCCTCCGGTATGGGACAGCGTTATTTTCTCTCCGAACAATTTGAACAACAGAGTTGAAGGAGGCGGAGAGTAGTGGCTATTCTTTGACGGAGCGACTAACTGAGAGCGAGTTGGAATACCGATTTTGCCCCTAAAATAATGGACGGCTCTGATGCATTCAGAGGAGGCGCCGGAGGACGGGTTGAGTCGATTTAGATACTTGTGGCATCGTTTGGTGTGATATTAGTTGTGGCATCGTGGAATGGAACTGCCATTAGAGAGAAAAAGGCGATTGATTAGAGAAGATCCAGCTCGAGCTAGGGTTTTCGACGACATTTTGCGCAAAATGAAGGTTAAAACCCTAGTATCTCTGTATCTTGTTCTTTTCCAGTTTTCAGTAGAGAGACTGGACTCGCTATCTCGCTGATCTGCTAATTTCATTTACACCCTCGAAAACATCAGAAATATGAATCTAAATTGTACGCTCGGATTTGCGCATATTTTTAACTTTTTCGTTAAAAGCCCAGTATAGCTCGGCCCAATATGCATTTATCTTGCTAGAAAGGAAACCCACACCCAAATTGGGCTAAACATTTATTCTTTGTTTAAAATATTGGGCCATAACCAGTCGGATATATTTAGGCCTTTAGCGTATGATTTTAGATCGGACGGTTCTCTCAGCCCAGGAAATTCGACAATTTCCATAGGAGAACGGAGTAGGTCCGATGCCCATCGGACCCTACTTTTAGGTTCAACGAGCACGATGACCGTCCGATCTAATTCAAGATTTGTGCGCACGAAAATTGGAACATATACGCAATAATTTTAAAGCGTTATGCACGAATCTTAAAGCAAATCGACGGTAATTAAACCCATCGAACCAGAGTAGGTCTGATGCCCATCGGACCTACTCTCAAATCTTTCCATAGATGCAAATGCGAAAATGTTATATGTTGGAGGTGCTTATGATATATTGTGGATGTAAACTTCAATTATATTAGCATCACTATCTGACCGAGATTTTTATTAATATCCAAAGTTTAATAGAAATTAATATTTATGTCCAGAATTCTGGGTTTTGATCAATGTAAATTTATGCCTAGAATTACTCTTTTTTTTTTTTTTAAGAGACACTATGAAGAACAAAATAATAAAATCTAACACTGAAAATTTGAATTTTTTATTTAAATTATTTGTTAGATTACTTCTTTTGATTTATAATTAGTATATTTATACTAAAATACACTAGATTACTTGAAATTATGTTGAATTACACTATATTACAATAAATTATGTTGAATTACACTAAATTACGTTAAATTACGCTAAATTACAATAACTTCGCTAATTATGCTGAAATACGGTAAATTACGCTAAAGTAGACTGATTTTGTGCCATCTTTCATGAATCATAAAAAATAGTAAAAAAATTTGGAAAATAGTAAAAATTAGTATTCTACAAGTTCATAATGTAACTAATTTACTGAGCTACTTAGATTGAATAATAGAAATGCAAATCTTAATCGGAAACTTCAACTCAAGTTATGAGGCCCTTCCCTTTATTTTTTAGCAATTCTGAATTTCAAAAAATGACATAATCTTAATCGGACACTCGAGCGCCGTTTTATGACCGTTTGAAGTTTCGTCGTCGTTTTTTCGCCTTTTCAGTGAAGATATAGTCCCTATTCATATGTAATTTAGCGTAATTTACCGTATTTTAGCGTAATGTAATGTAATTTAGTGTAATTTAACTTAATATAGTGTAATTCAACATAATTTCAAGTAATTTAGCGTATTTTAGTATAAATATGCTAATTATAAATCAAAAAAAGTAATCTAACAAATAATTTAAACAAAAAAATTCAAATTTTAGTGTTAGATTTCATTATCTTGCTTCATAGTGTCTCTAAAACAAAAAACAAAAAAGAGTAAGCCGGCAATTTTATGGCCGCCTTATGGGGAGAGTAAACCGGCCATAAAATGGCGGCTTGGGCATTTTTGGCGAAAACCCAGAATTCTGGGCATAAATATTTTCTATTAAACTTTGGATATTAATAAAAATCTCGGCTATCTGAGGCTTACGTAAATTAAAAAGTTCTGACTGAAAGAACCATGACTTCTAAACTCAAGTTTTCGACATTTTTATTAATAAATATACCACGTTAGCTGGGTTTTTTGTTAGATTACTTCTTTTGATGTATAATTAGCATATTTATACTAAAATACGCTAAATTACTTGAAATTATGTTAAATTACGCTGAATAACACTAAATTACGTTAAATTACGCTAAATTACATTAAATTATGCTAAAATACGGTAAATTACGCTAAATTACATATGAATAGGGACGATATCTTCACTGAAAAGGTGAAAAACGACGACGAAACTTCAAACGGCCATAAAACGGCGCTCGAGTGTCCGATTTCAGCAAATGACCACTTTTCGGAAAGCCTCAAAACTTGAGTTGAAGTTTCCAATTAAGATTTTCATTTATATTATTCAATCTAAGTAGCTCAGTAAATTAGTTACATAATGAACTTGTAGAATACCAATTTTTACTATTTTCAGAATTTTTTACTATTTTTTATGATTCATGAAAGATGACACAAAATCGGTCTATTTTAGCGTAATTTTGCGTAGTTTAGCGTAATTAATCGTATTTCAACATAATTAGCAAAGTTATTATAATTTAGCGTAATTTAACGTAATTTAGTGTAATTCAAAGTAATTTAACATAATTTCAAGCAATTTAGCGTATTTTAGTATAAATATGCTTAAAAGAAGTAATCTAACAAATATTTAAAAAAAATTTGAATTCTTAGCGTTAGATGATAAGCCTAAATTATATATACTTTCGGTTGAGGTTTTACCTCTTAAACTGCACCAAATCCTTGTATTTTATGTTTAGTTTTGTATAGAATGCACCGAAGAATCAAGTTACTGCCTTTCCTTGGTTTAAATTGCAGAAATCGAGCAAAATGAGCAAAACAACCTTTTTTGCGGGCCGCACGGATTTGTCCGAGAGTTTTGCGGGTACTCGTGCGGGCCGCAGGAAATTTGTGAAGGCCGCACAAAATTACAGCTGTCGACACACAGTTCGTATTTTGGCCATATCTTGGTCATACGGACTCCGATTTGGGTGAATCAAAGCTTGGCTGAACCAGAACGAAAAGATCTACAACTTTCATGAAGGAAACAAATCCAAATTCGGAATGTAGAATTTTGTACAGCCGCATCAATGGCCGTCCAGCCTAGATTTGGACAGATTTTATTGCCATCTTCGCCCGATTCACTTCCAGATTTTGTTGGATTGCTTCCCAAGGCACGAAAATAGCTATATATGGGCAGGGAGGCAGCAGGAGAAACTATTCTTCATCTTAGGTTTAATTTCCACATCTCTCTACACATTTTCTCTCTTCTCCTCGTGATCAAAGGCGATTAAGAGCAAGGTTTGAAGGATTCTCGAGCAAGCAAAAGTGAAGATCAAAGGCAGCGAGCGAAGAGATTGGTGTATTCTATTCTCTTACTTGTTTTACTTTGTTTTCATCATGATTTCTCTTGTAACTTTCTTGGATGTTAACTCACCCATGAGAGGCTAGATTTCCTCTCTAGGGGCTTAGGCTAGAAACATGAATTTGGTTTGAATCTATGTTTACTTGGATTAATTTCTTTATGATGATTGTTTGCATGTTTGTTTATTCTTGTTGATTTTACAATTCATGTGCTTGTATGATTTGATTGCTTGTTAATTTCCCGCTTAGGTCTAATCAACTTAAGATGTTAGGAGTTATAATTAATGGTATTAAATTGTATACATGAATTACCTTAGGATTAAGATTAGAAATGACCAAATCTATTTCTTAGTCCGGAACCACAAGAACAAAGGTTGAATTGAGGTGAAGGACTTAATCGTGAAGCCTTATATTTGATTGGGACACCTAGGATTGAACCAAATATCGTATGAAGGACTTAACCGTGAAGTATTGGTATTTAGGGATAAACTAGGCTAACCTGTGCTTATGGTCTAGATAGCTAGGGTGAAGGACTTAATCGTGAAGTCTGAATTATCTAGACACGTCATTAATTCACGAAAGTGACCCTTTTTGATATTTACATTTAGATACCCCATAATTGCAAACATGAGTTTAGAATACCGAGTAAATGTAGATTTGACCAAAGAATTGTATGCCGATAGCCCTAGACTCTTATCCATTTGAATCACAAACTCCTTTTTATTTGTTTGTTTAAAATTGTCTTAGTTTCAACTCTCAATCGGGTATTGAACCCAAAAACCAATTTTACAACAAACCCCCCTGTTTTTACTTTATTTGCATTATTTTAGAGTTAATTGATTTAGTAGAAAGTAATATCTCCCGTTGTCTTTGGATCGATACCCATAATTACTACAAGGATAGATTGTGCGCTTGCAATTCAATCTAACTTTGCGTATTTAGGGTTTTATAAATTTAAAGCAGAAGTGTATGAAATAGACCAATTATTTCTATACCCAAAATACACAACATTAGATTCAGCATCTTGCTATTCATATTCTCCTAAAAAAAAAAAAAATACCAAACCGCCCCACGGGGGGCGGTCTGGTATGGATAATGGACCGCCACTAGTGGGGCGGTCAGAGTATTTTTAGTAAAAAATTGAGATTGAGGACATATTTGATATTTTATTTTTTTTGGTATTAATAAAAAAAGCGGAGAGCAGAATTAGCAGAAGGATAAACATCAGTTTATACTTTAAAACAAAGTTGTTCAGGTCCTTTTTAAAATGGAAAAACAACAACTTGTTCTTTGTCCGTAGTTGGGGCTCCGATTGATCCACGTGTCTCGAGATCATTCCCTGACATCGCCGACATTAAATAGCAAAATACGAAGACAATGGAGACTAGTCCGGATCCCCTGCAGATTTATTTAACTCTAAATTAATAATGAAGCCGTTAAAAAGATATTATGATTCGTGCTTTATAAGATCTAACGGTATATCACCACTGTATTGTAATTTAGTGTCGTACTAAAGTTGGACTTGGGTGTTGTTGCAATGTCCGTGCCTCGACCGTTACCCTCTCCCCAAGCGTTCAAGCCTAATCATAACCTACACCTGGTTCTCTGTACGCCGTTTTTCTTCACATATGGTCTCACCTGCCATTTTGACGGTCTTTTAACGCGGATAAGAACCATGACTTGTTAATGTTTCCGCTATCCCATTTCGAATTTCGAATCTCATTTAACGGTACAATATTTATATTAGTCCAACGCACTCCACTCTTTTCCCCGAAGTCCGGACCTCCTTAATTCCTTTTCTTCGTCTTTTTCTTCCTTTATTATCTTTCGAAAAATACAATACAAAAGCAGAGAAAGTTCCCAGTTCTGTTTTGAATTCCTGGTCTCGCTCGCTTATTTACAACTTATTTCTCTAAGCAACAAAAACAAGAAGCTGCGATCTTTTCTCCACAACAGCAAATTGAAAGAATGGGTGGATCAGGTCAATGGATCAAATCCATAATGAGTCTTAAAAAACCAAACAAAGACGACCAAGTAAGCATCAGGCAGTGCCACCTCGCTGTCACTAATCTTGTTTCTTCAACTATTACTTCTCAATTATTGTTAATTCCATGTCTTTTGATGAGCAGGTGTTTGGTGCGAACGGGAAGGGTCGGAAATGGAAGCTTTGGCGGAGCTCATCTGGGTCGAGAGCTGAAGGGTACCAATCCGCCTCAGAAGCTTCCGAGACCTCATCTGTTGTGGGCCCTCCAGATGCATTTAATGCGGCTCTCGCAGCAGTGGCCCGGGCCCCTGCAAGGGACTTCAAAATTCTGAGGCAGGAATGGGCTGCAATTCGGATTCAAACCGCCTTTCGTGCATTCTTGGTATAAATTATATAGATATATATATAGAGTAAGGCTACGGTGCTTTGCAAATTAAAGATGGTGTTATTTACTTCGGACCACTTTTTTAATTTGCAAAACTCAAACAACCGATCCGAAACCGTTCAACATGTTCTAAATATTGAAAATGTGCTTGGAGACAAAGCTTTACAATTTTTTGGAATTTTTTTACTATTTACTTGAAGCAGCCACTTTGAAAATCGCATGATGCGCAGACGGTAACACGTAAAAAACAGTAAAATTTTCTGGACCACCGGATCAGCGATTGAAAAAGTGGCTTAATAAATAGTAAAAAAATTCCAAAAAATGTAAAATTTGGTCTCCAAGCACATTTCAACATTTAGAACATGTTGAACGGTTCGGATCGGTTGTTTGGGTTTTGCAAATTGAAAAAGTGACCCGAAGTAAAACACCTTCTTTAATTTGCAAAGCACCGTAGCCTTACTCTATATATATATATGCCTCAGCTTTGTTAGCTTTTACATATTCCTACATTAGATCTGACTATCTGCTTGCTGTTTTCTGTAGTAGGCTACTAATATCTAGACAAAATAGGATATTTTGCTTTTGAAATTGTGATTCTTCTCTTGCCAGACTGAAAAGTATCTATTACCTTTCTGATGGTTATTTGAATTTAGGATAGTTTTATTATTTATCGATAATTGTGGTACGTAAACTAGAACTGTTCCTTGTTTGGATTGCTGTAGCAACTATTCTAATTGTACGAGATAGTAGATAATTTAAGCATGTACCTTTTTTAACCCCCAAATCTGAAAAAAATTTAAAGGGTATCTGTTATGGTTCTCAGGTTTTCAGGTTCTACAGGATACTTTCTTTTTTATAAAGATATGTAGGATAATTTCAAGTAAGATAGGCACAGAGGGGCTGGATGATTTCAAAAGATTTTTCTCAAAGGCTTGATTTGCATTTTTATTTATTATTTCTGTTGGGTTGAGAAAAATTAATCTAATATAAATTTTGGCAAAATGTAGGCGAGAAGGGCTTTGAGAGCATTAAAGGCTATAGTGAGAATACAGGCATTGGTGCGTGGCCGGCAAGTCAGAAAACAAGCGGCTATCACTCTCAAGTGCATGCACGCATTGGTAAGAGTCCAGGCTCGGGTGCGTGCACGTCGGGCCCAGATGTCAGCTGAAGGGCTGGAGGCAAATGATACTAACTGGCAAGAAAATACAGACACTCTCAAGGATGCACAGGTCTGTTTAATTTTCTTATTTCTTACCATTTTTGCAATTTCCTTCTAAACTGTACATTTGCACGAGGCACACAAATTTCACTTGATCAATGGCATATGCTTCAAGTTTTATAATTTTGCTTTCAATTTGACCATGGGGGGATGGGGCTGCTAAGTTCCTTAATTTAATGTGTAATTATATAAAGCATTAGATAACAACTGTTGTCAGAAACTTCATGTTGCTTTACAGGAGAGATGGTGCGCTAGCCGTGGGACATTAGCAGATGTTAAAACAAAGCTACAAATGAAACAAGAGGGAGCTATCAAGAGAGAGAGGGCCCTGTCATATGCTCTTTCTCAGCTGGTATTTTTTCTTTCTTTCTCAGCAGTAACCATAAATTGAACATGAAAAATACAAATGTGATTTTTCATAGATGAGATCACAAGGCTTCTATGTGTGGTTATATGTAAAATCCAGTAATTTAAGGTCTCAAAATATCATATCAGCAAATTGAGAGAGGCCAGGTACATTTTGGAACTACCTCCAGGACAAATTGCCAAACACCTTCTGTTTCTTATTTCTAAAATAATTGGTTAAACTACCTATCACATAGTTTTCACTCTGCCATCAAACAATTATATTTATAATACTATAATAGAGAACTAAGAAGCAACTAGTGAACATTTTTTTAACAAAAGGACAGGAGGGGTAGAAGTGAATTTTCAGATATTTACAGGGAAATACACTAGCTTTTCTGATTTTTTCATGAGCCCTAAATCCAAATTACACCAACTTTGAGGGGACACACATAACATGTAGAGGCTTTGCAAGACCATAGAAAACATAAGCCCTCTGCGTGATTTTTCAGCAAAAGAGATCTATGCAAAGCACAAGGCAACCTAGCCCATCCACATTTTCACGCAAAACTCGCGACATAGAGAACGGTAGTTGTGATCTGACCTGGCTTGACCGGTGGATGGCAACTAAACCATGGGAGGACCAAGAAAGCGGGACCCACAGCCCTGACTCGACCCATTATTCCAGAACCCCAGATGAGACCCATCCTAGAAGAAACTCCCATCACTCAGATGCAGGTTCGATCAAGATCAAACAAAACAATGTCACAACTAGGGTCTCTGTCAGACCACCTCTTGTACCAACCAACGGCAGGTACGAAGCCCAAGCAGCCTCTTCGTCAGAGATGCAGTACACCGGTGGTAGCTCAAAATCGTCTCCTGTCACCCCTGCATCTAAGAATATGGAAAGAGGAGATGCGGGAAAGCCAAGTTACATGAATGCAACTAAGGCAGTGAAGGCTAGACAAGAGGCTGTAAATGCCGAGAGAAGAAGCGGGGCATGTAGACAAGCATCAGGTGATCTGCAATACTTTAAGCGAGTAGCGTTCACATCTGTCAATTCAGATATCATCAGTGCAGCATCTAACAATTCTTGTAAGGGGAGGAGCTCCATGAGAAGAAGCTTCGACAAAGAGAATTACTTGTATTGATGTAGAAATTAATTCTAATTGTTTTCGGAACATGGGTGGTATATACACACTGGAACTGGTGGTTGATTGGAGTTGTATATTGGCCATGTTCTATCATGCTTGGACAACGCCTAGTTGATGATTTTATGTTAAAATTTTGAGCATAGAAATATGTATTTTCTTTCATAAACTATGAAATGTTCCTGTTATGTAAATGTCCGGTCTTGTATTAAACTTTCTTGCGCACTTGTTGTATTCATTTATACAACATTTCTGTTGCTTTGAATAAATCTTAATGGTAACGTGCATATTACGGAGCGGCCCGTGGTATGGACTCAAATCTCCGTTTTCAAAGCCCAAATAGTCGATGTAAACTGCTCAACATGACCTTGTATGAAAATGTAAGTGCAAACCAAATTTTACATTTTTTAGAATTATTTAACTATTTTTTTAGATAGGTAAAAAATTACTTGATTAAAATTCTAGACCACATTAAAGTAGTGATTTTCTACTGATCTAAAAAAATAGTAAAAATATTCTAAAAAATATAAAATTTGATTTACAAGTACATTTTCATATGGAGATCATGTTTAAATGTTGAATCAACTACTTGCTATTAACGCGTTAGGTGAAAGAGGAAGGAGATTAGAAGAGCATCAAGTATCTCCCAATATTCGTAACAGTTGCAAAAATTGATCAAATTCGGTAAATGGAAAACGAAGTAAAATAAAGCTGAGAGGCACATTGAAAACGAAGTATAATATTAGTGTCATTTCAACTTATATAACACCAATTTCAAAACTTACAGGATCGACTTTAAATGGTGAATCTAAACCGTTCAGATTGATCTGCTTTATTAGTTGTGCGTTTACATATAAAATTTATAATTTTTGAATTTATTTAGTATCAAATCAAGCAGTCAAATGTGAGAGTTTTTTAAGTTAATCTTAATGCATTCGTATTTCAACATTTTGACCTCTTGGTCTGATACTAAAATAACTCCAAAATTTTTTTTTTTTTTGCATGTAACGTATCAGTCATAAAGTAAATTAGTTTGAACGGTTTGGATTAATCGTTTGAAACCTCTCCAATAAATTTTGAAGTTGGTATCATATGATACCGATGTCGTACTAGCCGGTTTGATCCCATTCTACTTGTAAATTATTTTTCTTCAAGTTTTCCATGGGCCTTCAATTTGCTTCAAAATATAGGAAAAGCCAACCAAGCTGATCCTCTAGATTAAGGCTATATGTTGGACTCACAAAAATAGTTGAACTTTTTTTTTTTTAACAATTAAGAATTATACGACCCCAATCTTAAAATAGCACATTCTCTCCCTCCCCTCCCTCTCTCCTCACAGCATTTCTCTTTTAGAGAGAGAGGATGTAAAGGATTTGCAACGGAATTTGCTAGAGCATCTAGCTTTTCCGATTCTCTCTCTCTCTTCACTGGCTTACTCTTCATTGCTGTAATGGTCTCCTCATATGTCAGCAATTGTCTTGCATGTTGCAACAGGAAGTCATTTCGCAGCATCTCACCACCACCTCCTCCCCGCAACTCAGTACCACCAACAAACACCTCAACCAGACACAATGCATTCAACCAAAATCCCTTCCAAATCACCAGAAACAAGACACCATACCAAAGTCCAAACCGAACTCCAATGCGAAACCAGGATGCAACTGCCAAAGGAACAACTTTTGTTTCATGGTTCACCTGCTGGGCCCTCAGGCTCGATTCGTGGTTCCAAGCATTACCTGGAGGGATCAATTGGAACACTCAAAAGAAGGATGCTTTCAGCTCCAACACTGAGCACAAGAAAGCCATTTGAGACATCCAAGATCGGTACCAGCCAGAAAGGAGAAGGAGAAGGAGAATGAGAGGTCAGAACAAGATGAGGAGTGGTACATGGTGAAAAAGATAACTCCAGGTGAGAGAAACCACATCCCAAAAGATGATGCCGATGAACCCATCTTTTATGACAAGAATGGAAACCGGATCAGTAATTACCGCAGGAGAACCCCTAGATCATTACCTGTTTCTAGAACTACTTCTGCAGAGGATGAGGATTTCAAGACTGAGCAAGTGGGACATTGATGACAGGTGAGTAAAGGAGATCTGTTACTAAATTGAAATAGATTTTTTTTTTTTCCTTTTGGTGGGTGGTGGGAAGCAACCTCTGTTGGTGGAGTTCAAGTTTAGAAAGGCACAATCAGATTATAGTGTAGAAAGTTACTGGCGAGATGTAAGAATTTTTTTTGTAAGTCTAGTACATGCATTGCATGAAGTGCAAGAGCTGTTATTATTTATATGTCAATACTTGAAGCATGTCCATGTCTTTCTATTTTGCACATCCGACTTGAACTTGGGTGTGTTTCAAGGAGGATGAGTAGAATGAGAAACATAAGTTCAAGATCAAGCACTGACATAATATCCATTTACACCTGATAGAAGATTCGCAGGTAAATTGATGAAGTTGACACTTTAATTACCCCTACACTGAAATATTATAACAGCACCATTGCCCCATACAGAATTGAAGAAAACCAAATTGAACCAAACAAGAAGACCCTGAACAAAAGAACATGTGCCTCAAAATATGAGCTTACATATGCATATTACTATCTCTCAATTCTGTAGTTTGGCTTTGAGTGCTTCAATAACAGCTGAGAAGTCATGGTCACTAAGTCCCTGAGACTTGGCCACTTTGTAGAGCTCATTTGCCGCCGCCGCAATTGGAATTGGTTGTGAGACTGACTCTGCCAAACCCAAAGCCAATCTCAAATCCTACATCACACAAAACACGTGTTAAATTTTTATCTTTTTTTAGATTAGATAAATCACATATTCCGCTCCACAAATGAATGATAATTATAAAGTTAAAAATAAAATAATAATATTTAAACCTTTTGTTGATGCTTCAAAGGGAATGCAGTAGGATATGTGGCTTTAACCATGGCTGGTCCTTTTAGCGAGTACATGGGTGAGCTAATTGCACCTTGCGACACAACCTAGAAAGTTAAGTGTTTATCAAAGTCATAGAAGAAATTAACTGAGTACATACACAAAAAGGAGGCCTGAAAAAAAGAGCAAAAAATGAGAGATGATAATTAACCTCAACAAGAACATTTGGGTCGAGACCAACTTTCTCAGCAAGGAGTAGGCCTTCTGAGAATGAAGCCATCATGCTGGAAAAAAAATTGAAGTTAAGAGAAAAAAAAAATACAAGAATCAAGAAATATTTAGTCTCCAAATAACTCTTACAGCTACCTTCCCATGATCATGTTTACTACAAGTTTCATTGCAGCACCATTGCCGACATCACCGAGATAAAATCTAGACTGTATTAGAATCAACAGAATTAACAGAAGCCACGCGATAACTAATAAATAATATCTTTGTAGTCAAAATTTGCAGAATTAAATACAAAAAGGTCTGTTTGATTTAGAGAGAAGTATACCTTTCCCATGATGTCCAACAGCGAAGCTACCCTTTCATATAAGGTCTCATCTCCTTCAGGTTACGAATGTGTTTTCAGAAAATACCAATTGTAAAATCAATAATTTTGAAAAAGAAATTTTGTGTTTAAAAGAAAAGCTACAGTGTGTAGTGTGATAAAAATAGTTCACATTGTAATTACCAGCAGTTAAAAAAATAAGTTGGCCATCTTCAGCAGGTTTTTTGGAGCCTGAAACCGGAGCCTATTAAGAAGAGAAATAAAATAATTCTGCAAGCAACAAGTGGGAGACAGAAAACAAAAAATATGTACCTCTAGAAATGAAGCTCCTGTCTTTCTAACACTTTCACATATTAGTTTTGATGTTGCACCATCAACAGTTGACACGTCAACATACCTATGGTCATAAATATCCAATATGAACATCTGTTTGCTACTCTTAGATAACAATTTATGCAAAATTTGCAGATGGGGTGGTAAAAAATAAGGATAAATTTCTTACCCCTTACCAGAGCCTAATCCTTGAACAGCTCCATTTTCACCAATTGCTACAGCAACCTACAGTAGATGTTTTGAAGCTATGAAAAGAAGAACACATGTTCACTGTATTTATTATAAGTTATTTTAAAACTAGATTGAAAAAAGAATACATGTTTACTATAACTACAACAAACTTACAATATTCGTAGTAGACTGTAATTATCGGTCATGATCAATTTAATGTATTTAAACTGACAACCCAGACTATTGCAATAAATAAATTTCAAATATAAAACTGGATGTTTTCGATGCAACATAACAAACATTGGTGAGATTTAATGGATGTTTTGCCGTTCATAAATTTTTTTGAAAGTTTTGGCTGTTTGTATTTAGCACCTCTGATGGATTACCAAATAAAATTCAAATTGCTTGAACTTTCGTTTCAAGCAATTCATATAGTTTACGAAACATCTACAAGAATTTCTAGTTTTCATATTCAATTTGACTTATTAGAAGCATATAATGTCAATAATGTCAGAATAAACCATTGTTAACTGATGGTATCCTAATATACTCAACTGCACTATCAGGGTCTGCAAGCATAGCAAATGTTACATCACAAGAGGAAGCAACTTGCACTGGTGTGGGTTCAAATCTGTTTTTTAAAAAAAAAAAATCTAAAAATAAGCAAATACATGAACTGAAACAACAACAACAAAGCCTTTAGTCCCAAACAAGTTGGGGTACGCTGTTAAGGATTTTAAAAGCAAATTAAAAGCATCTGCTGAGGATTTTACTTACCTGGCACCAAGGTTTATGAGGTGATTGCATTTGCTCTTTGTTCGATTCCAAACGGTAACATCACAACTGCATGTTGAAGGTAACAAAGTAGAAAAAAAAAATTTGAACACTTTAAGGTACTAGATTCATTGAACTATAGCAGAGACTACTAAGGATTACAACCTCAATTCTTGGTACAGGATAAAACTGGTCAGGTGTGCGAAGCGGTTTGTTTGTTTTGTTTATCTCATAATGACCGGGTTTCAATTTATTTGGGGTTTTTGTTGAGCTAGGGTTTACCAGAAGCTGTAGTGGTAACTCTCAACTGGGACTCCAAAGAATCCATATCCTCTGAGGTAACAGAATATTTCTGTTTAGATCAGGACCGTCCGATAAAAATCCGGGCCAATCCGACCCAAGGTGGAATGCACGGGCCCCTTTAATATTCTTGTGATTCTGATCGGACGGGCTCAGATCTAAACAGAAAAATTCTGTTACCTTAAATGATATGAATTTCTTCCTTTGGAGGGAGGGAGAGAGAAAGTAAGCCCAGTAGAGGTGTTTTGAGTTTGTACTGCATACAAAAGGTATTGTTCTTAACTGAGAAGTATATCAGACTAAACACTTAAAAGAAACAGTTACCCAGCCTTGATAAGGTTCAATGCCATTGGAGAGCCCATGATTCCAATCCCCAAAAATCCAACACGGCCTTCAAAATCTTTTCCTGTAAAATACGGATTGTTGTTTTTATGGAGAAAATGGGGGTTGCATCTGGAACATACATACACTGTTCTAAAACACAATTGAGTACTCATACACTAAAGTTTAACTCTCAGAATCTATTTTAACCTATGGATATTACTAGATTGGGATCATAAACAAATACAAAAATAATGTGTACTACGTGTGTAATTGTCCCTAAAAGAAAGCAATTAAAAGCAATTAAAAGAAAGAAAGAAATTAAAAGCAATGGGGTAATTAACGGAAAATGTAACCTATGGTAGCGGTGTCAGTTGAGAGCTGAGAAGAAACGGAGAGAAGAGATCGGCGGCGAAGGTATGAGCGGCACCGGAACACGGAGAGAGATAGTGGGGCCCAGTGGCAGAGGCTTGTTCCGGCCATGGCCATGAGGAGGGGGAGGGAGATTGGTAGGATAAGGAGATTAAGAAGCAACGACGATAATTGGAGAAAAAGGAAATGAAATGAAAATTCCAGGGCAGCTGCACAGTGGGGCCTGCTGGCAGTCTCCCTTCAATCCGTCGCAGCGTTCGGATCGTCTGCATTAACCCTTGAGTTCGAACCGACAAATGAATTATTGGAATTATTCCAAGTTCGGCGAGGTCAAAATTACTTGATTCGGGTATAATTCAGGTATAAATCAGAATGATTCGGTACAGTAAGAAAGTAAAAAAAAAAAAACCCAAAAAAAACTACAAAAGATAATTATTTTTTTTAAAAAAAGTTCACATTTTTCTCGCGCATAATTTGTGATTCGCGTTTTATTCGGGAATAAAATGTATTATACGTTTCTTTTAAGTTTTATTCGGAGTTCGATTCGGAAACGTAAAAAAATGAATAAAACGCGAATTATTCGTAAATTTCTAGCCTATATTGTTACTATGGTTCAAATCCAGACAGTCTGACGAAAATTCCGTAATGCACGAGATCCTTTTAAAATTCGCAACAATATATAACGAAAGAAGCCGTTTTCTTTTTCATAATTGAAACTCAAAATTTATAAACTGATATAACGATCAATTTTTTCAATCATGTATGCATTTTAAAAAATATAAAAATATGTTGTCAGGTTTTGGCTGTGAAACCTGTGAATTTTCAATAATGTAGACCACTGTGAATATTAAGTTATTTGATAAACGATTTTACCACTGTGGACATTTAAGCTTCTATATATTTTTTATTTATTATAGTTGAAAGCACACAGGGTTGCTAATTTCTGGTTTATTTTCTAAGAGTTTGCTTTATCTTGTAATATTTTCATATATAATATTGAAAAGGATACTACATATATGCTCTAATATGAAATTAGTTGTGACTATTAGCTCTCATTTGATGAGATTTATGTTAGCGTTTCACAATACTATTGTGACTAAAATTCAAGTTTTCAGCTGCTTATATATTATTGACAATTTTTTATGGTCAAAATGGTTAAAGAAGAAATATATCTTGTGCCACTGCAAATCAAACAGGCACAAAAACAAGATAAAACTAAGGGAAACTAAATATGCATGTACATGTACACAAGTATAACTAAGGGAACTTGAATTATGCACAGAAGGATATAACTCAAGCTCAGCTGCTCAAACCTGGTATACAATCCTGTAAATACAGAGTTAAGTACATTGGATTTTTTCGCACCTTTTATTACCCTTTTGATGAAGTGACAATCTTTTATTATCAATGAATGATACTTGTTTCTTCTCCACGCACAAAAGCACTAATTTTTCAATGGATGCATCTAGGCAAACGAGCCATTTATTTCGAAACTAATGGTTCAAATAATATTAGGATCTATGGATAAGACTGTATATTGAAAGTGCAGAAATTCTAAATATAATAGTACAGAAGAACAAACATCCTATGCAGTTCAAATTAATATATCTTAAATTCAGGTATCTTATTACTTCTAAAATAATTCCCACACTAAATACTTAATAGGAAAAACTACTCGCTGGATTAAAAATTTTACTTTTTCCTCATGAGCAAAAAAAGCCTAAACAGCCGGCTAACTGCTCGCGCAATAAGTTACATAACAACATAACATGTGCCACAACATCTACAATGGATTTGTATACAAAAGTAACATAAACTACAAAAACTACAAACGTTCGGAATCATTTGTCAACACAGATATCTACAAAAACAAAAAGTAAAGAAATATTAATTTGAAAATTAATTTAATTTCAAAAGGACTAGAAGTGATATGAAAATAAAAATTCAATTACTTACTTCTCTCATATCATAATCACATAATACAATTGCATCTTCACCATCGACCTTCACAACCATACCTTTTTGTCCCTCTTCAACACCGGCCACTATTTTCACATGGCCACCAATCTCGAAAAATTTGCGAAGTTGTTTGTAATAGAGAGAAAGAGATTCCTGAAAAAAAAATATTATTTATTTATTTATTAAAGTAGGCCAAAACAATTGATTTTATTAAAAATGTTTTAAAAATTAAACTCTAATATAATTTAAATGATTCTTACAGAAAATCCTGCAGGTGATTGCTTCGATTTAATATACACAGTCTCCTCTTCCACTTTTACAACCGAGCCCCGGGCATTTTTTAAGTCACCGCTTGTTACACTAACAGGTTCCCCAATCTTCAAATGAACTGCACTAGATGATCCTTCGCTAGACTTGTCCGATTTATTGAGAGATAATACCTGGGTCATCTCATTTATCGGAACCATTGTAATGTTCGAGAAATATATATTCCTCATTCCTTTGAAACCATTGTAATCTAATTAATTTTCTCTGATATTTTATTATAAAAATTTAGGAACTCATATAAAATTTTGAATATAATAACTGATGTAAAATAAAAATAGGCTTATTTGCTAAGAACCTTTTTGCTCTTTTGCTATATATAATAAATAAAATAAGACATGTATGATAGATCATGCAAAACACTCCTCTCTTCTTCTTTGTACACATAAGAAACTTGTGGCAAAGTCAATTTTTAAAGATTAAAAATGAGTGAGTCTATGGTCTATGCATAGCACGGATTGGTTCGCACTACAGATCAATATTTTCATTTTCAAAATCCTAACGGTTGATCCAAACCGTTCAACATGATTTTCATATGATAATATACTTTTGGCTACAGTCATAAATTGTTAGAAAAATTTCGGCCTCCTCTCTCACAGTGACACAAGTCCAATAGTTACTCGGGCTTGATGTGCTATTGCTACTTCCATAAGCCCATTACGAGCCCATCTAGAGTCTTCAAATTAGGCTTCCCAATCGTTTAACTCTATCCACATAGCCCATATATACCCATCTATCGTTGTACCTCGCTATCCGGGCCCGGCCCATAAATATATTCCGATACAACTCTTTAGAAATTTCGCCACTTTTGTAGCCGTTGCCTATAAATAAGAGAACCCTATCCTCACACGCTTCGCCACAAAACCGGCACGGACCCTTCTTATCCGAACCCGACTGCCAAGTCGACCTGGTTAGGCTCGATAAGACCCGGTTTGGACTCGATCGGATCAGGTCAGTTTTTTCTCTCTCCTCTCTCCCCTGCCCCTCTCCGTCTCTCTCGTACCATCTCGTGCCCTAGGGAGCTCAGGCGCACGTACCATGGCTCTCCTCCGTTAGATCCGACTCTTATTCATGACGAGACAGATTGCGTCACTCTCTCTCTACCATCCCTTTCTCTCTGTTTCTCTTCGTTCGTATCGATGGCTTCGTACGCACGGATCCCGTTGTACCTCTATTTATGGCTCAATGTATGTGGACTTGATTTAGGTTTATTGGAATTGCGGAGCAGTCTGGTTAGGAATTAAAACATAGGAACTTAATTCTTGATTGAGGTGGTTTATTGGTGCAATAGAGCAATCTGGGTTGAAGACCTCACGTCAATGTACAATTGAAATTCAAAACTAGATAGTCACAAATGCATTCCTGGTATATCTTAACGGAGAATAATAACATATTTACAAAACTGACTGATGCCTGAGAACTTCTGTGAGCAAAGGCTTGTTCAGTTGAATGAATTTGCAATCGATTTATGTGGGATTGCAGTTTTTAAAACATGCATGTGTGTTCAAATACAAAAGGTTTTCTGAACAAATTATAACCCCATAACCACATTATGGGCTGAGCAGTTCAGAAAATTAATCAAGTTACATCAGCATGTGAAATTTACTCATGTAACTTTCTTTGTCAGAGCAGAATTTGAGAAGTAATTGGACTTATTAACCGATGAGGGAGTTTACATCAAACGAGAGATAAAAGATCTCAGATTTACCATGGCTCAGAATTCATCTCGGCTCCAGCGCCTCCTTACATTAGTTGACAGTATTCTTTTCTTTTCAGCTGCTTCTTTTTCACGAGAATGGGATAAAGAATATTTATGCCATCATTATTTCATTTATCACATGTTGTTTTCCTTGACAATTTTTAGCTGGTTCGACCCAAACAACAAGGTTTGCTGCTGCTCGGCAAATTGGAGAAATCGCCAAGTCTCACCCTCAAGACTTGATACCCTTATTGAAAAAGGTATTGAATTTGTTAATTTTTCAGGAATGATTTAATATGAGAGACCTAGAAACCTAGAAGTATCTTGACTACTCGATAATTTTTGAAGAACCTAAAGGAGCATATGTTATATATTCTTACGAACACTGTTCTTGCCAAGGTTTTATGTCTTTTTTGAGTTTGCTCAGTCCAAGCCATTTGGGCCCCTTAGAGGTTTTAACCAAGAAGCACAGAGATCCCAAAAATAAGTGGGTTCTCCTCCAAAAATAACCTCTCCTGTTGGGGAACACATTAGATACCTAATGGGGCTTTAGAATAAATTGTCCATAATACTATGATTGTAATGTTACAATTTTTACCAATTTTTTGCTATTTCATCAAAGAAAGAATTAGAAATAGGTATAATACATTGGGGTTTCTTTTTTTGGTTATTTCTGGAAATGAGTAGCCATGATTAGCTTAATGTACTATAGAGTAGATAAAAAAGACAATATAAAGTGCTACTAATAGAATGAAGTAATTGTAGCGCAAGTATTTTGTTTTTGGTTGAATAGGTTTCTCAGTATTTAAGAAGTAAAAGCTGGGATACCAGGGTCGCAGCAGCACAAGCAGTAGGCGCAATAGCTGAGAATGCGAAGCACACTACTCTTAAGGAGTTGCTTGCATTAGTTGAAGCAGAAGCAGCTAATCTAGGCATTTTTGACATCTCTAATGAATTGGGGCCAGCATGGTCTAGGTTTGATCCTGACCTAGCTGCTGGGCTTGCTTTTAAAAGGTTGCATTTTGTAATTTCAGGAATGATTTTTGAATAATTGGTTAAATGAAGGAGCAATAACTTAATTTCTCGTGCTATTGTAGTTTTCAAATTAGCAAAGTCTTAGAGTTTGGTTCTCCTCTATTGGCATCTGGAGGCCAGGTATGTGCTCATATTTTTGAATAACTTTTTTCTTTAATTTCTTTCAGTTTGTAGAAATAACTTCTCAATGAACTTGCTAGGAATATGATGTGGCAAATGATAACAGGAGCCCAGCTGAGCGCTTGGCTCGTCAAAAACAAAATCTCCGTCGACGTTTAGGTTAGGTCTCTTTCTTTTCTATTTGGGTGTGTTTGGTTGAATCGTGGGGTTAGCGAGGTTAGCAGCTAACCCAAGAGTTCGGAACAGCCACTAACCCAACAAATGGAATAGCAGCATAATGAGCTAACCCAAGAATCCGGAACAGCTACTTTTTCATCCAAACACGGAATAACGGGCTACTTTTTTGCTAACCCAAAACTTTTGCTATTCCATCGCCATCCAAACACACCCTTTGTTTTCTTTCTATGTGCTTATGTCCCAATTCATCGCCATCCAAACACACCCTTTGTTTTCCTTCTATGTGCTTATGTCCCAATTCATCTAATGCGAGCAGGTTTGGATGTATGCGAGCAATTCATGGACGTAAGCGAAGTCATTAGAGACGAGGATCTCATGACCCCACAAAGAGGGCATGTGCCCCAAGGAGCTGTTGTCATAAATGGGAATAACAATGGAAATAGCAACTGGGCGCATCCAATTCAAGGTCAGTCTGGCAGGGATATCCAACAGCTGGTTGCAACCATGGTGCCGGGTTTCCGGTCTAAGCGACTTAGTGCCAGAGAACTTAACATGCTTAAAAGAAAAGCAAAAAGTAGCGCAAAAGATCATACCAAAACCTCGTCAGAGGATGAAAAGAGTAAGAATCAAGCTGCAGCTCCTTCTGTACCTAAGGAGATGCACTCTGATCCAGCTGCATCCAGTAAGGTAGACATCCATAAAATTAGAAATCCGTACATAAACCAGCTAACAACGGATTAGAACTGTGTATTTTAGAAAGGGGATTGCAGTTTTTGATTTTTTTTGTTGTTGTTGTCAGGAGGCACCAGATACAATGACGGAGGAAGAGAGTGCAGAGTGTGAAGAGAGTGGCAGATGGCCTTTTCAGCATTACGTAGATCAGCTTATACATGATATATTTGACCCTGGTTTTGTTTCTGTTCCTTCTTATGTGAAAATGTTGATTACCTTACATGTTCCAACTTAGATATTTGTAAATCTCATTTTGTATCATGAATTACTTTTCAGTTTGGGAAGTGAGGCATGGTGCTATGATGGCCTTGAGAGAGATACTAACCCACCAAGGTTCTTGTGCCAGAGTTTACCTCCCTGACTTGACCTCAGATAACCTCTCTCTTCCTGATTTTTGTGATAAGATCAACCCAGACGTGAAACGATCACGAGAATTTGACCTAAACAAGCAATTTGGTTTGCTGGAGGACAATGAACCTGATCAGAAGCGACTTAAGTTTTCAGATGAGGCTCTAGTCAATGGAGCTGCTTTGACAGAGCCTCCTCTTGATGGTGTAAAGATAGAATTGGACTCAGGAGGCAATAGTGATTCAAAATGGCCATTTTCTGGTGAATCAGGCTCTGTGCCGATGTCTGGTTTGATGACAAATATTAGTGAAAATTCAAAATTAATGAAGCTTGTAAAACTGTACCAGTATTCGTGCCTCAAGAACTGGGAATTTCTTCAAGATTGTGCCATTCGGTTTCTTTGTGTGCTTTCCTTGGACCGGTATGCGCTATTCTTATTTTAATGCTCACAAGAGCATAATATTTTTTTGTGTATTTCCTAATACAGCTAATGTTTAATATCACAGCTTTGGAGACTATGTCTCAGATCAAGTTGTAGCCCCGGTGCGGGAGACGTGTGCACAAGCCTTAGGTGCAGTGCTGAAGTACATGCATCCTTCATTGGTTAATGAGACTTTAAATGTGCTACTACAGATGCAGGTTTTGTTATACTGCGTACATAATTTAGTATTTTAGATTGTATGAGAACATGCATAGTTGTGGGTTTTTTTATTCATTTAAAATATCTTCTATTGTCTACAGTGCAGACAAGAATGGGAAATTCGCCACGGCAGCCTTCTTGGCATTAAATATCTTGTAGCTGTTCGCAAGGTACTTCCAACTGCAAAATAGATTTTCTGAGGTTTACACAAGCTTGTTCGGTCTATTATACACTAGAAAAATCAGATGAAATTTGGTTTGTTTCTTTGAGGCAACATGTGAAAATAGAGAACAGTAAAAACAAAGATAAACCTAATTCCACTTTCTGTGGATGTAGGATATTGTCTTAATTTTTAGAAATAAAGTAACAGGTAACCAACTGGTGCAAATTACAATTTAAAATGGCGAAGTGAGGATACAAATTTCAGGGATCAAATTGGAAAGTTGACCACACATCAAGGTTCATTCCATTTGTTTAATCTAATTTTGTTTATCCTTCTGGATTTTAGGAAATGATTCAGAATCTGCTTATGTATGTACTCCCTGCTTGTAAAGCTGGGTTGGAAGATCCGGATGATGATGTAAGAGCTGTCGCGGCAGATGCACTTCTACCAACCGCTGCATCTCTGGTTGAACTAGATGATCAAATGCTTAATTCCATTGTGATGTTGCTTTGGGACATTTTGCTTGATCTTGATGACCTGAGCCCCTCCACTAGCAGGTCACACTGTTGTTTTCCTTCTCTATATTTTACTTTGTTTGGTAGGATTTTTTGTTGTCCTTTACCATAAAAACTGGGATGGTAGTTAGTACTTCAGTACATTAGTAGAGCAAACCACAGTATCTTGTCAGCTCCCATTATGTAATTCCTCGATTAATATTTTATTAGTATTATTATTTTTTATTTTTGCATTTGTGTTCTTTGATTTGAGCTAACATTTAAATTGACAGTGTGATGAACTTGCTGGCGGAGATATATTCCCAACCTGAAATGGTACCGAAGATGCTTGATAAATTGATCTCAGCAGAGAAGCATGGAGTAGACATAAACATGTTTGAAATGGATGATGCCAGTGGTTCAAGCCCTTATGCACTGGCAACTCTAGTCCCCCGTCTGTGGCCTTTCATGAGGCACACGATCACTTCTGTCCGGAACTCTGCCATCTGCACACTTGTAAGTTTATTTCTGTTGTTCCTTTCAATTTCAGCAGTTTCTTTTTGGCACTGGCTAGTTTCTGGAGGCACTGATGATCTTTCAGCCACTGTTTAGGTCTCCCAGTTGATGTTAAATCTCCTTTTAGAATGCAGAAAAAGCCTAAGTTTGACTGGTTGGTTCTTTGTGCACGACCGGATGGTACTGTTATCCGTACTGTGAAGTGTGAACCTTGTTATAGATTATTATTTAATTTTTGCATACTGGTGTCAGCATTGTTTCTACCAATTGTAGGCACTGTGACAGCATGACATCTGGAAATGCCAAGTTCATCATGTACTTATTGTTAGTTGGTATGTTTGTTAATACTTTAACATCGACTTTCGTTGAGCAGGAAAGACTGCTTGAAGTAAATAAAGGAAGCTCAGATGGAACTGGAGCTTCTACGTTTTGGCCTAGTTCCATTTTAGGTGATGCAATGCGCATTGTGTTTCAGAATCTGCTTTTGGAAGCAAATGAAAACATTCTTCAATCTTCAGAAAGAGTGTGGAGGCTGTTACTCCAGGTATCTTAGTTTATTTTGTCAATAATTTATTTCAATTGCTGTCAAGAACTTGCTTTAGTTGGTTTTTTTATGATGCTTGTGGAGCTCAAACATTTGGTACCTCCACTATGGTCCCAGATTTCACACTAAATTGTTGATGATAATTATGGGATTAATTCCTTGTGAAGCACTACTTGATTTTTATTTCAAAATATTACAGTGTCCAGAGAACGAGTTGGAATTGGCTGCAGGTGCATATTTCTCTAGCTGGGTCCAGTTGGCAACAACTCCATACGGTTCAGCCCTGGACCCTGCCAAAATGTTCTTGCCAGTAGCCCTTCCTCGAAGAAGTGCATCTAGAGCTGCTGCTAAAATGAGATCTGTCCATGGCACTAGCACCAGTAGTGTGACCATTCTTGACTTTTCAAAAGGACAAGTGCAGCAGCCAGTCTCTGCCCCTGTGGAGAGAGAGATTCCAGCTGGTGCGGCTAAAATTGTGGTTGGCGCAGACTCTGAGAAATCTGTGACCCATACCAGGGTTCTTGTGTCTACTGCTTTGGGTGTCTTGGCCTCCAAGCTGCCACCAAGCTCGTGGCAGGTTGTGGTCACTCTGCTATGGCGCGATCTTACGGCGCTCGCTGGTGTTCAGAGACAGGTTAGCAAACTCAACTTCTTTATTTTAGTATCTACTGTTGATACTCTCAAGTATTTTGTGTTCGTTAATATGTAATTGTTAGAATTATTCTCGGACCTCCTTTGCTAATTGTCATCATAATTAAGTAATTAACACAATGCTACCTCAGCAAGTATTCAGGACCTGAAGGAAGACCCCAAATAAGCATGAACAACTCAACACATTGGTGCAGTAATGATACCTCATGGTGCTACCTTATACCAGCTTATACTAGGAGTAGCTGATCCTTACGTCTGAAAGAATTACCAGATACCAGTGAAAACATGCCACAGTAATACTACCTGATGTCGCTGCTGTTTGCTATTAGTAGTAGTAGATCCTAGCACCAGATACTTTTTGTAGTTTTGATTATGACCTTTGTGATACATTGATGCCAATAAAATATTCTCAAATTTTATTTGTTGGTAAAAACTTCTAGGTCGGCTCCATGATTCTTGCAATGTGGTTCAAGGAGCTAAGAAACAAGGACCTGGCAGTCTCTCAGGCGTTGGTCGTTTCCTTGGGTCAAGTAAAGCAATGGCTACTAGATCTACTTGCATGCACAGACCCAGCATTTCCTACGAAGGATTCCCTTCTCCCATACTCGGAACTTTCTAGAACTTATGCTAAGATGCGGCATGAAGCCAATCATTTTCTCCATTTAATTAAATCAACTGGTGCTATTAGTGACTGTGCTTCTAGTCTAAACCTCATCATTGACAATTTGACTATAGATGAAACGATTGAGTTTGCTTCTAAATTATCTGTGCCTCCTGAGCTACAGGAAGTGGAGTCTGCTAAGCAACAGCTCCTGTCAACATGTGGCTACTTGAAGTGTGTTCAGGTCTGTTTTGAGATCTTTTCATTTCCATTTAATCCTTTCACCTTTTAAAGTTTAGCTATTTACACTTACAAATTTTTGGATTTTTTATGTAGAACAATTTGCATGTAGCAGTCTCAGCATTAGTGGCTAGTGCTGTGGTTTGGACTCGTGAACTACCTAGTCGGCTAAATCCAGTCATTTTGCCTTTAATGGCTGCTATCAAAAGAGAACAGGTTCTTATCAATTATTATTACTCTTTTATTGGGTTAGATTGTATTTTGTCCCCCAATATTTGATCTCAGGAAAATAAATCAACACACCTCATTCATGTTAGCTTTCGTAGGGTTTAGAAACCTTAAAATAAATTGGCAGTTGCCACATTTTATTTTCCATGAGGTTACAGTTCCTGTTAGAAATTTTGAGATGCATATTATCTTTCAATTCAAATGGTTCTCTATTCTCTATGGCCAATATAAAGATTTTTTATGAAGTGTACCCTACTATGATCCATCATGCACATTGCTGGTGTAAAATGTAGGAAGAAATACTACAACAGAAAGCAGCAGAAGGGCTTGCAGAGTTGATTTTCAACTGTGTGGCACGTAAACCCAGCCCGAATGACAAGTTAATAAAGAACCTTTGCACGTTGACATGCGCCGACCCGAACGAAACTCCTCAAGCCACTGTAATAACCTCTATGGAGGCCATTGAAGAACAGAACCTACTATCTTTCAATAAGGTTTTTGGGTCGCATTCTAGGTCCAGACACCATGCATCTGGAGGAGAAGAACGGTCAAAATTAGAAGGATTTATTAGCCGGCGTGGATCAGAGATGGCCTTGAAGCATTTATGTGAGAAATTTGGGTCAGCATTGTTTGAGAAGCTGCCAAAGGTGTGGGATTGCCTCACAGAGCTACTAATTCCTGTTGCCACGGAAGATCCTGCCTCAAAGGATGATCAGCTTATTGTTAAATTGAGCAGGAGCTGTGAGGATAAAGATCCACAGTCTCTAATAAACACTATTCAGGTCTGTCCTCTGTCTGTGTATTTCATGCAAAATCGCTGAAGCTTATTAGAATGAGATTGATAGTGGAACCTTGATCTGATTTTCTAAGCAGTCCCTGGCATATACTGCCACTAAATTTAATTATGTTTAAACTAGAGCCAATACTCTATGCAGTACTTATCTGCTTGAGCATTAAACCTTCACAGTAAATAATTCTTGACTCATTTCATATTCCAGGTAGTTAGATCAATTGCTTCCCTTGTACATGAGTCACTAAGGCCACAACTTCTCAGCCTCCTGCCTTGCATCCTTGGCTGTGTGCGTCACTCCCACGTGGCCATCAGATTAGCTGCTTCGAGATGTGTGACCTCCATGGCTAAATCAATAACTGCTTCGGTTATGACTGCCATAATCGAGACGGTTATCCCGATGCTATCGGACGAATCATCTGTTAGTGCCAGACAAGGTGCTGGTATCCTAGTCAGCCTTCTAGTACAGGGATTAGGAGTTGAACTGGTACCATATGCTCCACTGTTGGTTGTACCACTTCTTAGGTGCATGAGTGATTCTGACAGGGCTGTTAGACAGAGTGTCACACATAGTTTTGCAGCATTGGTGCCTCTACTACCCCTTGCTAAAGGTGCGGCCTTGCCAGATGGGCTTGATGAGAGGTTATCGAGTAATGCTGAAGATGCACGGTTCTTGGAGCAGCTGCTTGATAACTCTCATATTGAGGACTACAAGCTCAGCGTTGATCTTAAAGTTGGGTTAAGAAGGTACCTACTTGTGATATGCCTAACTTGTGTTATTTCAAAAGCAAATAAAGGATGACTTTGTTGAAGATCTCTTAGCGGGAAAGAAGAATTTTCTGTTAAATTGTTTGTTGTCCATCTGAATAGGCGTCTTATGAAACTACCCAAAATTATGGGTGTTTCTGAAACTGAGAATAAATGGTTGCTTTTTGTTAGAAAAAATAAGAAACAAGCTTTTTGTTTTTTGATACAGGTACCAGCAAGAAGGCATCAACTGGCTAGCCTTTTTGAGACGGTTTAAGCTGCATGGAATCCTATGTGATGACATGGGGTTAGGCAAAACACTTCAAGCCTCGGCTATAGTTGCGACCGACATAGCTGAGAGGCGTGCAAATACCAAAGAAGAGAATTACTCTGATCCTCTCTCTATAATTGTCTGCCCTACTACTTTAGTTGCACACTGGGCCTATGAGATAGAGAAGCACATAGATACTTCTGTCATGAGCACACTTCAGTACGGGGGCTCTGCCCCTGAGAGAATGGCTTTGCAGAGCCAGTTTGACACTTGTAATGTTGTGATAACATCTTATGATATTATTAGAAAAGATATAGATTTTCTAGGAAAGATTGCCTGGAACTATTGTATCTTAGATGAGGGGCATATTATCAAGAGCTCAAGGTCTAAGATTACATCAGCTGTGAAGCTGTTGAAATCAGAACACCGACTTATCTTGAGCGGCACGCCAATTCAGGTTTTTGTCTATTCTTTTATATTACGATCTACTGATAGGGCTGCGTACCTCTATTAATTTTTAGATATCCGACAATTCCCTGACATTGATTTATTATTTCAGAACAATGTTTTGGAGCTGTGGTCGCTCTTTGATTTCTTAATGCCAGGATTCTTGGGTACAGAGAAGCAGGTATATTACATCTTATGATATTTTTTTTATTTGCATAGAGAATGCATGTGTTGTGTTGACTTCTGAATTTTAAATTCTGCTCATTTTGCAGTTCCAGTCAACGTATGGTAAACCGCTTATAGCTGCCAAGGATCCAAAATGTTCGGCGAAAGATGCTGAAGCTGGAATTCTTGCAATGGAGGCATTGCACAAGCAGGTATTCTATCTTTCCTTATTATGTGTGATTGTGTAAATGCTCCTGTGAGATTTGGAACTATTGTGCTACTGTCTGTAATCATGTAGTCGTGTCCCATGTCACCTGCAAAATTTCTAATACTGTTATTGCCAGAAACTCGGTATGTTCTTCAGGTTCTTTGCAAGGGCCTCCAAGATATTAATATTTGTATTGTTTTTAATTCTTTCATGCGTGTGGGTGTGTGTAAATATCTTTTATGACAATGGTTTGTAAGTTCTCTAAACATTATTTCCTTGATTTGAATTTTTAATGCTTACTATTTTTGGTTGCAGGTAATGCCATTTCTTCTTAGACGAACAAAGGATGAGGTGTTGTCTGACCTTCCGGAGAAAATCATACAGGACAGATATTGTGACCTCAGCCCCTTGCAACTCAAGCTTTATGAGCAGTTTTCTTGTTCTAATGCTAAAGAAGAGATTTCAACCATTGTTAAGCAGAGGACAGTGAAGATTCTGCCACTGCTACTGCACCTAAGGCCACTACTCATGTCTTCCAGGTAATTCCTCTTGTTGAAGATTTAACCAAATGTTTCAAGACATCTTATCATATAATTTAGAAAAAAGAGTTTATTATCATATTCCTTATGTTGCTGTTGTTGGGTTGTGATAAGGGTAGGACTTAATTAAGGCTTGAGTTGAGATCAATTTTGAAGATGAAAATTGACTATTACCAAATGGGCTAATGCAGTAATTCTGGTCAGATCTAACTTATTCTGTCCACTAATTTACTTTCATTAACTTACAGGCATTGCAGTACCTTCTAAAGGTTTGTAGCCATCCATTGCTAGTTATGGGAAACCAACCACCGCGAACTATGGAGAGGATCATCTCAGAAGTGGTCCCGGGTTGTCGAGACATGATATCAGAGCTTCACGAGCTACTCCACTCACCTAAACTGGTTGCCCTTCAGGAAATACTTGAAGAGTGTGGAATTGGTTTAGATGCATCTGCTAGTCCTGATGGTTCCCATGGTGGCCAGCATCGTGTTTTGATCTTTGCACAGCACAAGGTACAGTGAGAAAGGGTTTCTTTCTTGAATTTAGTAACGACCCTTGACGGCAAGTACTTGATGAATGTCTTTCTTTCAGGCATTTTTGGACATAATCGAGAGGGATCTTTTCCAGTCTCATATGAGAAGGTACTATTTTTTTTGAGGAGTTAATATTAGTAATTTTACTCTAATAGCTACTTGTGAATAAACTCCTTTTTTTGGGCAACATAAACAAATTTCTATCTATATTCTTTTGACAGTGTTACGTACCTGCGCCTTGATGGTACAGTCCAGGCTGAGAAGAGATTTGAAATTGTAAAGGCTTTCAACTCAGATCCTACCATTGATGTACTCTTGCTCACTACTCATGGTAACAGTCCCTGCCATGTTTTATTTAAACAGGTTTTACCACCAAACATTTGTTGTTCAGATTGTTTAACTTGCTTTCCTAATTTTTTTTTTTCTGTAGTTGGTGGGTTGGGGTTGAACCTAACATCAGCTGATACATTGGTCTTTATGGAGCATGACTGGAATCCAATGAAAGATCTCCAGGTTAGTAATTTCTTCTAACAGAAACAATGTGCTGCCCTTAATGTGCATACCAGTAAATTCTGCAGTTGGTGCTTCTAAGATTCAAACTAAAAAAGGGACTTTAGTTTAGGTAATTGAAGGACTGGGTAGAAAATTTAAGTACTGCTGTGGTACCCTTGTTGGTCATGTCATCTCTCCATTAATCCATACCCGAGCCATTTATCAGATCCATGTTTAAGACACCAGTTCCAATATATTTTGAAGTTATGATATTGGGTTTGCATGGGTAGGCTATGGACAGAGCGCACAGGCTGGGACAGAAGAAGGTGGTTAACGTGCATCGTCTGATAATGCGGGGCACACTTGAAGAAAAAGTGATGAGCCTTCAGCGATTCAAGGTATCCGTCGCAAATGCGGTTATCAATGCAGAGAATGCAAGTCTCAAGACTATGAACACCGACCAACTGCTCGATCTCTTTGCTTCAACTCCTGCCTCTAGAAAGGTAATTTCTTAATCTATACATTTGTATATTCTTACAAGTTTTTGTCTAATGTTGTATATTACCCTACTTTTCTCAAATAAAAAAAAAAGTTGTATATTACCCTTGAGTACTCGTAGCCCATATTTGGTATAAACCTGGTGTTTTTAGGCAAAATGCCGAATAAACCAAAACCTCATCTATATTGAAACTAGTTTCTTGGTACACTGGAAACCTTGTCATTGAATTTTGTATTTCTCATCATCTGTGGAACAGGGCGCGCTGCTGTCAAGAGGATCGAGTAGCGACCCGAGCAATGGGTCAAAGTCAAAGGCAGGGGGAAGGGGTCTGAAATCGATACTGAATGGGTTAGATGATCTGTGGGACCAATCTCAGTACGCTGACGAGTATGACATGACCCAATTCTTGGCTAAGCTCAATGGATGATGCGGTTTTTTTTTTTTTCTTTTCCTGTTTTGGCTCCTTTAACCAAATCTTTGATGTACAGTGTAAATTGAATTATTAGCGAGTCCATCAGCCCAGATTTTGGTTTCACTATATAAAGAAAAAGGAACTTGTTTTTTTTTGTTTTTTTCTCCTTTGGTCTTTCTGGCTTTTACTGTAGTTGGGATTCAGGGATTGTTAACTAGTTGTATATGGTCTCGCTAGATCGGGAGGAAATTGGGAAAAAGCTAACAGAATATATGTCTAGAAGACAGTAGTTCAGATCTGTAACCAGGTTTTAGTAGAGTTTAGTGCATCACTGCTGAAAACGGAAAAGAGGTAAATCTGAGTTGTAAGGAATATTTATCAAATTGCAGCACCTTTTTGCCATCTTTTTCTTGCTGTATTGGCTTTTCAACTTTTGTAATTATTACCGTCTAGCACATAGGGGTATTTACAAAGCAAATTTCACAGAGATTTTTATTTTTGTGGTTTCTCTTTTCTTTTATTTTTCTAAAAAAAAAAAATCTGACAAATGCGCAACAGTACTACTGTTTGAATATTTTTTTGGTGGGGCTTTAAAGACTGGCCATACTGGTTAATTCAATTGTGAAGAGTCTCAGTCTCCAGTCTCCGATTGAAAAACTTTTCACTGGTAAGCGGTAACAGATACTGATCTAAGCGCTTGCCTGGTCTTACCTGGATCACTTGCTTGTGAAGTGGATCTGAGGGCAACGCACAATTGCCCGAAATTTTTATTACTCGAAAATAAATAAATAAAATATCGTTATTGGGTATCATTTTGAGGGAATTTTAAAATGTAAGTAGAACGGGTTGGTTTATCCTGTTCCACGGGGCGGGTCTTTTTAACCCGTCCCACTTATTCATTCCTGTTTGCTCTAACCATTGCTAATCAAGTGTATTTAATGTTTTAACACTGTTACATATGATGCCTCCTTGTTAAGCAACCTAGGCAAATATTCCAGTCGAAATTCTGATATTTTTTTAACAGCATCCAAGCCTCCTTTATATCAGCTGCTTAAATGCCCTCCAATCAGAATCCCAATTCCCTAGATAGTTCCTTCAGCTTTACCCACTAGAATAATTCCTTCGAATCTGTAAAGAAAGACAGTCATAAATCTATAAAAGTAAATTAGTTACTAATAATTTTGCCCATTTTTTTTTCTGTTTTAGTTAGTTTTACTTAATTGTTCACGGTGTCAATATATAACGTGAATATGTGTTTTACTGGACAATTTTGTTTGTAATAGATTTGAAACTACATGATATGTTTGTGTAAATTTGGACTATTTGATAGGTCAAGTAACAAAAAGAAATGAATCAGACAAAGTTGTTAAGTTTTCAAGTGGTTTTAGTTTTCTTAGCGGAAAGTTAGCGCTTGGATTAATTTTAAAAGAACCTAATTACATCATTCTGAAGCCAGAATTAAGTTCAAATTTTACTCAAGAAGGAGCTTGTTTTAAGACTATCGTTGGTGGGGCCCAGAAAAATTTAATGTTTTCTGATGGACGCTTGCAAAGAAAAAGATAGAAATGGAGGGTTGGTACTTGATGCTGTCAAGTTTTAGGGTTGAGATCCGGTGCTCTTAAATCTCTCATCTTCTCCTGC